>JAQZBX010076973.1:0-14368 GCA_029593785.1 Cabassous unicinctus | reverse complement strand
ACATAAAATTTTAATTCAATCATAGTGTATCTTTCTAATAAACATCTTGATTGATTCTGTTCAGTAAGTCACTTGAATACATAAGAAAACTGGGAAATTTTTAGAGATTAGCCCATAAAATGTTACATGAGCTATGGCTGTGTAGGGTTCACCTATTTCAGATATTCAATATTTAATTTATTTTAATGATAAAATCTTAGCATATTTTATCCTTTAATATTTTTTCAAATCTTCATAAATATTGATATGTTCTTTGCATAGGTGACTAGATTATAGCAAATCAATTTACACAATTGCTGAAAGATCTAGAATTCTGCTGTTATATTTTAATGCTCTGTCCACTGATATATTATCTCATGTGTTTGAAATGTGGGAAGAAATTTTATTTTACCTGTTCCCTTTGTTTTTACTGTGATTTAATATGAAAAGAGCTGATGAAATCCTTTTGTAAATTAGAAAAATTACCTGATGTTATTGGAAATTACATGAGATCAACCAATGTTTTAACACCCTTGTCCCCCTTCACATTTTGCAAAGAATGGCATCAACAATTGATGCACTATCTTGTCACTGTCTTGTGTTTCACTGCTGGGAAATTATGCATGGCCAAGAAAATTATATGCAGACACAATATAATTTTCCTTTGAGTCACAATATCATTCACCCTTGTCATTGTAATATTAACTCTAGCTGTTTTCAAGATTTTCTCTTTGTCTTTTGTTTTCTTCAGTTTGAATATGATATACCTAGAGGTTTTTTATGATAAGTATATATGCATACATATGTTTTAATATTTATCATGCTGGGTGTTCTCTGAGCTTCCAAGATAAGTGGTTTGGTATCTGTCAATTATGTGAAAATTTCAGACATTAACACTTCAAATATTCCTGCTCTAACTTTATTTCTCCTTCTAGTCTTTCTATTAACGTGTTTTGTTGTCTATGATTTTCTTTACATTCTTTCTTAGAATGGCCCCATCTATCTGCTTCTCCCCATCTCTCTGCTTATGTTATCCATCTGTTTTTGAATGTTGTCCACTTTTTCCATTAGAGTTATTAGTATATTAATCATAGTTACTTCAAATTATCATCTGATAATTCCAACAACTCTGCCATATCTATGTTTAGTTCTGATGCTTACCCTAATCTTTACACTGTGTTTTGCCTTTAGCTTGCTTTGTGATTTACTGTTGAAGAACAGATGTGATGTGTCAAGTAAAAGAATTTGAGGTAAATAGACCATTAGCTTGAGATATAATATTTCTTTGTCTAGGAGTTAGGCAGTGTTTTCTGTTTCCTGTAGAGATAAGTTCCATTGGATAAATTTCCTCTGGTGTCCTTGTTTGTGTCTCCTGTATTGTCTTCATATTTCCTTAGAGACTCCTTCTAAAATTCAGTCTGAGTATTGCAGTTATTTTGGAAGTAACACACTCTTGTTATACAGGAACCTTATTGATGTGTTTGTATTTGGTATAATCACATAGTTATTCCTCACTTCAATCATTACTAGAGCATTTTCATTATTTCAATAATAATAATAAACAAAAAACAGACATACAAACAAGCAAGAATATTCCTCAATGTTCAATCTCTGTATGCTTTCCCCACTCTACATAGCTGGTGTTTCTGGATATTCGATCCAAAGTGTATAATCAATGGCCTTTAGTATTATCAAATTGTTGTACATTCATCTCAAAAAGCTTAGAAAAATTTCATTACTTCAAAAAGAAAACTCCACACCCCTTAGCATTCCTTTATCAGATCTATATAACCCCTAATCTCAATTCACCTTTATAAATTGATTTGTATTTATATTTCATATAAATGGAATCATATAATATGTAGCACTCTGTGTCTGTTCTCCTTCACTTAGTATAATGTATTTTTTGTTTGATATTAGCATTTTGTAGTATTAACTTACATTTGTTCAGCTTCACAGAAAAACAGTCTTATATATGTAGTTCTACCCATATTCATATTTCACATACTATATTTATATTTCACATAATATATTTTGTTCATAAGAGAGCAATCATAGAGTATTTACCCTTTTGTGTCTGGCTTGCTTCACTCAACATAATGTCCTCCAGGTTCATCCATGTTGTCATATGTTTCAGGAATTTGTTTCTTCGTACTGTGCATCATATTCCATTTTGTGTATACTTCACAATTTGTTTATCCATTCATCAGTTGATGGACACCTGGGTTGTTTCTAACTTTTGGCTATCATGAATAATGCTGCCCTGAACATCGGTGTGCAGATACCTATTTGTGTCATTGCTCTCAGTTCTTCTGGGTATATACCTAGCAATTGTATTGCTAAGTCCCATGGCAAGACTATATTCAAATTCCTTAGGAACTGCCAAACCATCCTCCACAGTGGCTGGTACCATTCTACATTCCCAACAACAGTGAATAAGTGTTCCTATGACTCCACATCCTCTCCCAAATTTACAGTTTTCCAACTTTTTAATAGCAGCTGTTTAATAGGTGTGAAATGATACCTCATGGTTGTTTTGATTTACATTTCCCTAATCACTAGTGATGTGGAGCATTTTTTGTGTGTGTTTCTTCACCATTTGTATTTCTTCTTTGGACAGTTGTTTTTTCAAGTCTTTTGCCCATTTTTTAATCAGATCCTTTGTCTTTTTATTGTTGAGTTGTATGATTTCCTTATATATCATTGTTATTAAATCGTTATCAGATATGTGATTGCCAAATATTTTCTCCCAATGAGTGCACTGCCTTTTCACCTTTTTGACAAAGTCTTTTGAGGTGCAAAGGTGTTGAATTTTGAGGAGCTCCCATTTATCTATTTTTCCTTTTATTGCTCATGCTTTGGCCATAACGTTTCAGAAACTACCACATACCACATGATCTTAAAGATGATTTCCTATATTTTCTTCCAGGAGTTTTATGGTTGTTTTTACATTTAAGTCCTTGATCCATTTTTATTTAATTTCTGTATAAGTTGTGAGATAAGGGTCTTCTTTCTTTCTCCCAGCAATATTTGTTGAATAGACTGTTCTGGCCTAGCTGGGTGTGCTTAACAGCCTTGTCAAAAATCCCTTTACTGTAAAAGTGAGGGTCAATTTCTGAGTTCTCAATTTGGGTCCACTAGTCATTTTCTTTGTCCTTATGCCAGTACAATGTTATTTTTGTTGTTGTTGTCATTGTTTTGTTTTTTTGCCACTCTGGTTAAATAATATTCTTTAAAGACAGGAAGTTAGAGTCCACCAACTTTGCTCTTCCCTTTAAGATCTTTTTGGCTATTTGGGGCCACTTATCATTCCAAATAAATTTGATTATTGGCTTTTCAGTTTCTGCATAAAAGGATGTTGGGATTTTTATTGGGATTGCATTGAAACTGTAAATCAGTTTGAGTAGAATTGACATCTTAATGATATTTAGTCTTCCAATCCATGAACACAGAATGTCATTCCATTTATTTAAGCCTTCTTTGGGTTTTTTAAACAATGTTTTGGAGTTTTCTGAATATAGGTCCTGTATGTCCTTGGTTAAGTTTGTTCCTGAATATTTGATTGCTTAATTCGCTATTATAAATGGATTTTTTTCTGATTTCCTCCTTAGATTGCACATCAGTAGGTATAGAAACACTATTGATTTTGTGTATTAACCATGTATCCTGCCAATTTGCTGAACTCTTCTATTAATTCTAGTAGCTTTGCTGTGGATTTTTAAGGATTTTCTAGATATAGGATCATGTCATCAGTGAACATAGTGAAAGTTTTACTTCTTCCTTTCTGATTTAGGTGCCTTTTATTTCTTTGTCTAGCCTAACTGCTCTAGCTACAAATTCTAGGACAATATTGAATAATAATGGTGATATTGGGCATTCTTGTCTTGTTTCTGATCTCAGCAGGAAAGGTTTCAGTCTTTCACCATTGAGTACAATGCTAGCTGTGTTCTTTCATATATGCACTTTACCATATTGAGAAAACTTCCTTCTATTCCTGTCTTTGGAGAGTTTTTATCAAGAAAGGGTACTGTATTTTGTCAAATGCTTTTTCTGCAGCAATAGAGAGGAACATGTGATTTTTCTTCTTCAATTTATCAACATGGTTTATTACCCTAATTGATTGTCTTGTGTTGTGTCACCCTTACACTTGCATACCTGGGATAAAATTACTTGATCATGGTATATATTTCTTTTAATGTGCCTTTGGATTCTATCTGAAAGTATTTTGTTGAGAATTTTTGCATCTATATTCATTAGAGCTATTGGTCAGTAATTTTCTTTTTCCATAGTATCTTTATTTGGCTTTGGTATTAGGGTGATGTTGGCTTCATAGAATGACTTTGGTAGCATTCTTTTCTGTTCAAATTTTGGAAGAGTTTGAGCAAGATCACTATTAGTTCATTCTGAAATGATTGGTAGAACTCACCTTTGAAGCCATCTGGCCCTGGGCTTTTCATCTTTTGGAGATTTTTGATGACTGTTTCAATCTCTTCACTTGTGATTTGTTAGCTGAGTCAGTTCTGGGAATTTGCCCATCTCATCTACATTTTCTAGTTTTTTGGCATACAGTTGTTCATAGTATCCTCTTATGTTCTCTCTTGTTTCTACAGGGTCAGAGTTAATGTCTCCCCTCTCAGTTCTGATTTTATTTAATTCACCTTCTGTATTTATTTCTTTGTCAGCCTAGCCAAGGGTTTGTTAATTTTGTTGATCTCAAAGAACCAGATTTTGGTTTCATTGATTATCTCTATTGTTTTATTTTGTTGTTTATTTCATTTATTTCTGCTCTGATCTTTTCTATTTGTTTCCTTTAGCTTGTTTTCAGATTAGTTTGCTGCTCTTTTTCTAGTTTTTCCTGATGTGCAGTTAGAACATCAATTTTAGCTCTTTCTTCTTTTTTAATGTAAGCATGAGTTACAAATTTTCCTCTGAGCTCTGCCTTTGTGAATTGTTTACTTACTTCATCCATTTTGATCTTTGGCTTTCTCCTATCATATCATACTATAGTCTACATTTTTACCCTTTCTAATAATCCTCATTTCTACAACTTTCTCCAAGTCTCTCACCCTTGTTTTTATTCCTTTCAGGCTCCTGTACTCCATTTAGTTTCTCTTGTAATTCTGGTCTTTTGGTAACATATTCTATCAGTTTTTAATTGTGACGACTTTGAACTCCCCTTCATTTTTGAAGGACAGCTTTGCCAGATACAGAATTTTTCCCTGGCCGATTTTCTCTTTCAAAACCTTAAATACATAATACCACTTTCTTCTCTCCTCCATGGTTTCTGATGAGAGGTTGATACTTGTATTTGATGCTTTGCTTTTTACCTTGTAGCTTTCAAAATCTTCTTTTTATCTCTGATATTTGTCATTTTGAATAGCAGGTGACTTGAGGTAGGTCTATTCATATTCTGTTTGGGGTGCACGGTCTTTCTTGGATATTGATATTTATGTCTTTCATAAGGATTGGTAAGTTTTCAGTCATTATTTCCTCCAATATTCTTTCTGTCCTGTGACAGTTTGGTATTATTTATGAATTCCAAAAATAGATATTGAATTGTGTTTGTAAACTGGTCTGTTCCTCTGGGCATATTAGATTTTATTAGATTTAGAGATTTCACTTTTACTTTATTAAATCAAGATTAGAGCTTTTATTTGATCATGTCATTAGGGCAATTTGGTTTGAGTCTCCGAACCCACTTTGTGGGCTATATAAATAGATGCTCAATCATAGACAGGAAAAAAAAATACATGGAGAAGGAGAACACAGAAGCAGATATGCAGGAAGAGAGAGTGCTCCATAGTCATGGCCTCAGAAGAGAAATGAGCCTGATATTCTACGGCCGACCTTATGGAGAGAACAGAGCACCTGAGCCTGGAAAGAAATGACCCCTGAGGGGACTGACGAGACTTATGCCAGCCTACAGCTGAGATCAGAAGAAGTTGGGACTGGGGAGCCTTAGGAGAAAGAGAAAGCCTGAACCTTTACAGAAACTGGCAGCAATCTTGCTCCAACATGTGGCAACTGATTTTGGTGAGGGAAGTAAATTACTCTTTATGGCCTTGTGACTGTAAGCTTCTACCCTGTAAATGCCCTTTATATAGGCCAACAGATTTCTGGTGTTTTGCATCAAAACCCCATTGGCTGACAAATAGATGCCTCTTTTCCTTTTTCTTCTACTTCTGGGACACTGATAATGTGTATGTTTTTGTGTTTTACATTGTCATTAAATTTCCAGAGGCCCTGTTCCATTTCTTCCATTCTCTTCTCTTTCTGTTCTGTCTTTTCCAGTTTAGATGTTCTGTCTTTGAAATCACTAATTCTGTCTTCAAGCAATTTAAATCTACTGTTGTGTGCCTAATGTATTTTTTTAATCTCATCCATCATGTCTTTTATTCCCATAAGTTCTATTACTCTTCTTTGTAGACTTTCAAATTGTTCTTAATGCTCACCCAGTGTCTTCTTAATATCCTTTATTTCTTTAGTCATATTTTCTTTAAATTCTCTGAAGAGATTTAGGAGACTTGTGTGATTATTATTGATTAATTATCCTAAATCCTGAATCTCTCCAAGATCTTTGATTTGTTCCTTTGGCTGGGCCATTTCTTCATTTTTTTCTAGCACGGCTTGTAATTTTTTGCTGATGTCTAGGCATCTGGTATTTTGCAGAATTAACAATGATGGCGAATTTCTCTCTCTTGCCTATTGTTATATTTTCACAGCTCTTCTTTCATATTTTATTCAACTTAACCATTTCTTTAAAATTGCCCAGGTTAAGTTATCAAAATCATGCCAGGGACTCACTAATGGGGTGCAAACTTTCTACCAAGGGTGGGGTAAAGAGAGCTCTAAAAGTACTTTTTGTTCATGTAATTTCCAGGTTAGCCAGCAGATGGTGCTCCTTTACTCACCTTTTGACAGAGGTGTATCTTGGTTTTCCTTTGTTTTTATCTGGCCAAAGCCCAGATTCAAAGTGGGTTCCACTGTCCACATTCACTGAATATAGTGCCCTGACACCCTCTCCTTTCCCCCTTGTAACAGCTAACAGGGAGGAAGATATTTGCTCCCTTTTCAGTCAGCTGAAATGAGCCATGGGTTTTACCCCTGCTGAATATCTCAGGGATGGGGAAGGAGAGCCCTTCCCTGTAGCTGGAAGATTTAGCATCTTACAGTTTGTTGTTTCAGCTTCTTCATTTCTCTGTTCCTACTCTCCTGGGAGTTGTGAAGCACTTTCCTGGTCTGCTGACCCCCAAAGCAGGTCCCTGAGGCAGCTTTGGGCTTTTTGTCTATTGTTTTTGTGAGAGATCTGAGCATTATCTGTCTAATCTGATGCCATCTTCCTCTGATTTTGAGTTTTGATTGCATAGAACTGTGATCTGTTTAAGAAATAGAGTATGTTTTCCATTAAAAATTGTAGAACTTAATACCCACATAACTATAGTGTGACTCTCTAATGTCAAAGATTTAATAAACAAATGTGTGTGTGTGTTTGTAGATAAGTGAAGTACTAGCTGCAGAATAATTACAAAATGATGATAAGGAAGGGTGTATCCTTGAGTACTGTTTAAGCTGCATGAATAATTGAATAGTAATCAAGGGAATGACTTGGGTCATGACATTTGAAATATATATTGAAAGGAATTGAAGATAAATTTGATGAATCACTTTTAAAATAAAATGTGTGTATATGTGTGTGTGCGTTTAATGTATTTTTCTCTCCAAGAATATTGTAATCTCCTTGAGAGAAGAATTTGCTTATTCATATTTGTGTTCATCACAGCATTTTAAAAATGTAGCACATATAAAACATGGAAGTAAATATGAAACACATTTTGGCTTATGTAAGGATGTATTTATAGATGCATGAATATATACACAAATACTATATAATGATAATTTCCTCTTGTTTTTCTTTACTTGTTAAACAGTGAGAGCTCATCAAAGTCAAAAATTCTATCATACTCATGTTTGTATCTTTTTTATGGTTTATGGACAGCCATGAACATACTGGTGTTCAATAAGTGTTAATTTAGTTGAGAATACCTTATTTAGAATTATTTACTATATCATATATATTAAATATGGCATAAGAATTTAGGGACATAGTCTTTCTCAAATTATACATTTTCTGAATGATTAGGATATCAAAATAATTATACATGTATTATAATATATATTTTGACAGAAATAATTGGAGTCATCTGGTTAGGAATTTCTCATATCTCATATACCAAAAGAAACCTCCTATAAAGGGAATGAACACTCGTTCATGGGATTGACTGAAGGTAGCTCATGTTATAAGAACTGTGTGTTTATGTATATACACATTTTTTTTTAATTTTTAAAAATTTATTTAAGTATATCATTCATACATGAACATACATAAACAATAAGTGTATGGCAATAGCTGTGACCTTACAAAACAAACATACATAACTTCATACAGGGCTCTCATACCTACCTAACCCTACCACAAATAACTTGCATTGTTATGAAACATTTTTAACCTAAAGAGCATCCTCAAAATATTACTACTAACCAAAGTATTTTCCCCAAATCACCCTATTATTATTATTTTTTATATCATTTATACCTGAACATACATAAACAATAAGTGTATAGTAAAAGATGTGAACTTACAAAGCAAACATTCATAACATCATACAGGGGTCCCATACATCAACACTTAACCAACACCTTACATTGTTGTGAGACATTTGTTACAAATTTTGAAAGAATAGTGTCAAAATCTTACTACGAATTATCGTCCTTATCTTATATTTAATGTATTTTTCCCCCAACCCACCCTATTATTCTTTTAAACATATTTTTATGACAGAACTTGTAAAATTACAAAAGAATCATGCATATGTACAGAATTCCCAAACAACACCCCTCTATCAACACACCACGCTGTGATGGAATATTTGTTACAGATTATGAGATAATATCATCCAATTATTACCAGGTCCACAGCATATATTTGGCACACTTTTTCCATATTCCCCCATTATTAATACAGTACATCTTTGGCATAGATGCAAGAATATTACATTATCACTGTTAACCACACCCCATAGGTCACTCCAGTTTTATTTTTCCCATGCTTCTCCACATTCCCACCACCCTGCATTACTGATGTACATCTGCTATAGCTCACAAAGGACACTCTTGCATCTGTATCATCAACCACTATTCTCATCCACCTCTGAGTTTACTGTGTTATTCAGTCCCTAGATTATTCTCTAGCTTTCTGTCAATTGGCATTTACATCTATAGACTACCATTTTCAGCCACATCCCCATTTACAAACCAGCTGTTACTCACTATAATGTGTTATCAACTCCGTACACCTCCACACCTCTACAGTAAAGCTAATTAAAACTTCTACATATATTAAATATCAGTTGTCCATCTCATTCCTCATCTTATCTCCTTTAAGTATCCACCACTTACCACCAGATCTTGAAAATATTTTCCTGCATTTTCTTCTAGAAGTTTTATGGTTCTTGTTTTTATATTTAGGTATTTGATTCATTTTCAGTTAATTTTCATAGGGTGTGAGATAGGGTTCCTCTTTCCTTATTTTGCTATGGATATCCAATTTTCTCAGCACCATTTGTTGAATGGACTTTTCTGCCTGAGATGGGTGGATGTGACAGGCTAGTCAAAGATCACTTGACCATAGATGTGAGGATATGTCTTTTAACCATCAATTCAGTTCCATTGGTCTATGTGTCTGTCTCTATGCCAGTACCATGCTGTTTTTATCACTGTGGCTAGGTAATATGATTAAAGTCCGGAAATAAGAGTCCTCTAACTTTGCTTTTCCTTTCTAAGATGTTTCTGGCTATTCAGGACCTCTAACATGTCCAAATAAATTTGATAATCATGTTTTCCAATTATTTAAAAAATGGTGGTGGAATTTTTAGTGGGATTGCATTGAATCTGTATATCAATTTGAGTAGAACTGACATCTTAATGATACTTAGTCTTTCAATCCAGGAACATGCGATATTCTTCCAATTATTTAGGTCTTTTTTTATATATTTCTTTTATCAATGAGTTGTAGTTTTCTGAATACAAGTACTTTAAATCGTTAGTTAAGTTTATGCCTGGATATTTGGGTTTTATTTGTCATATTTTATGTTCACCACTCTTTTGACACTTTCAGTTACTTTTTTTTAAACTATTTTCATTTCTAGTTTCTCTTCCAGGCCTGTCTCTCCTGTCTTTACTTTTTAGGCTGTAGCATACCCTTTAGTATTTCCTGCAAAGTGAGTCTCTTGGCCACAAACACTCACAGTTTCTGTTTATCTGTGAATATTCTAAACTCACCCTTATTTTTGAAAGATAATTTTGTCAGATATAAGATTCTTGGCTGGAAGTTTTTCTATTGCAGTATCTTAAATATATCATACCACTGTCTTCTTGCCTCCATGGTTTCTGGTGAGAAATCAGCACTTAATCTTATTGGGTATCTCTTATACATTATGCATTGCTTTTCTCTTGCTGCTCTCAGAAATCTCTCTTTGTCTTTGGCATTTGACATTCTGATTAGTATGTCTCTTGGAGTTGGCCTATCAGTATTTTTACAGATGGGAGTATGTCTCTCTTCTTGGACATGGATATCTATGTCCTTCAATTGGGTTGGGAAATTTTCTACCATTATTTCTTCAAATATTCCTTCTTCTCCTTTTCCCTTTTCTTCTCCTTCTAGGACACCCATGGCATGTATATTTGCATGGCTCTTGCTCTCCTTTAGTTCCCTTAGACCTTGTTCAATTTTTTCCAACCTTTTCTTCATCTGCTCTTTTTATGTTCACTTTCAGAGGCCATTTCTTCAAGCTCACCAATCCTTTCTTCTTCCTCCTCAAATCTGCTATTATATGATTCCAGTGTGTTTTTTAATTTCATTTAATGCACCTTTCATTCTCATAAGATCTGCTATTTTTCTATTTATACTTTCATATTCTTCTTTGTGCTCATCCATGTCATCTTAATATCCTTAATTTCTTTAGCCATCTTATTGAATTTTTTAAGGAGATTTGTTGACCATGTATGATTAGTTGTCTCAACTCCTTTATGCCATCTAGAGGCTTAAGTTATTCCTTTAACTGGGCCATACCTTCCTGTTTCTTGGTGTGAATTGTAATTTTTTGTTGGTTTCTTGGCATCTGGCCTACTAGAGTATTTATTCTGGGTGCAGTTTTTCTCTTTAGTTTAGGGCTTCTTGCCCTCTCCTTGCTAGTTGTGTGGTAGGAGCAAGGATGTATTTCATGCTATAAGCTGTGGAGGCTCAAGCTACCCTCATTGCCCCAAGGACCAATGAAGCTTCTCCCAAGTTTTTCCTTTGCCAGGGGTAAGGACAGAGCCACAGCTGTGTGGAATAATCCAACTCATGCAGGCCTAGATTATAGTTGCCCAGAGAGACTGATGAAGCTTCATGCCCTTTTCTCCCCTGCCTGGGGCAGGGATGGAGCTGCAGGTGTGATCAGAAATCTATACAGTGCAGGTCCAAAATGACCACAGTTGCCCCAGTAGACTTCAGATTATTCAGTCTGTGCCAGTAAAATGTACCTGCAGTTACCTGGATAGCCTGATTCAGGGCCCGTCAGCTTCCTCCCTGCAAGCCAATCTGGGTGAAACAAACTGCTCTCTACATTCACTGTGATTTTCAGTCAGCCCTGTTTCCCCTCATGCTCGGGGTGGAGTCAAAATGGTGGCTACTGGCCTCCTTCTGACTTGGACAGGCTCAAACTTTAGCCGTTCTTAGGGTGATACTTTAGTCAGCTGATTTTACTAATCAGTAGCTGAAATTGGTGGCCAACTGTCTCTTCCTCATCTGATTTTGGGAAATGTAGCTTCCAAATCATGCCACAGAATAGCTCCTGGCATGTACTGCACTGCCAAAGTAAGGTGATCACCGGCTTCTGCAGCGTGGCCTGTAATTTCCCAGAGAGGCTGGTGCAGCTACCCCAGCTTCCTCCCTGCCCGAGGTGGGCCTGGGGTTTCAGTTAGACTGGCAAACTGATCTAGATGGATAAAAGCCGGTGCCTACCAGCACTGTCATTTTCAGTCAGCCCTCCTTCCCTCATGTCTGGCATGGAGTTAAGATGGCGGCCACTGGCCTCTTTCTGACTTGGACAGGTTCATACTTTAGCTGTTCTTAGGATTATACTTTAGCCCACTGAGTTTACTAATCAGTAGCAAAGTTGGTGCCCAACCATCTCTTTCTCCCCTGTTTTGGGAAGTGGAACTTTCAATTCCAGCCACGGAACAGCTCCCAAGGTGGCCTGTGCCTCCAGTGAGGATGGGCACCAGCCTCTGTGGTGGGGAGTGCTCTACTTATGAATCTTCTCTGCAGATGGGCTGTCTCTTCCTTCCATTCTTTCAAGGTAGCAGGATGCACTTCTCGTCTCCTGGAGCTTCCAAACAAGTGCTGTAGATAGCTCTGGGAGGTTACTAACTGCCCTGTACCAGGATCTGATTCTCGAAGCTCTATACTCTGCCGCAATCTTGCTGGTAGTCCTCATTTATTTTTCAATTGTTCTATTCCTCTCTATTTTACAGTGGTCTGACTCCTACAAACTTCATTTAACAATACAATAATTTATATTGCAAAATATATATAATGGATAACCTAAGAAATTTGAAACTTCATTAATGTAGGGATATATAAAAGCTCCTGTCTACCCTATCACTCACTCCTTATTTATGTTTTATAAGGTTTTCCCTTCCAATCACAGTATCTGATTAAGACTGATTTCCATGAAAATTTTTCATCACCTCCGAAATTTATTGAACTGAATATATTTTATTCATTTCTTTTTCTACCAGAGATTTTCATTCATTCATTCTAAGCACAATGCTCAATTTTAATAATTATGCAAAAATAAAAGGCTTTCACACCTTATTTACATTTCTTGATTCTAATTTGTATGTTAATTTTATTTCTCAATTGCACTGAATACATATTCTTCTACAGAAAATTGTCCAAAAAAAGTTAAAGCAGTTTCCCTACTTATTTTTTCCTTTTAAATTATTAATATTTTCCTGCTCTTGTGTCTATAGGAATAAAAATATACCACACATTAATTGTCATCATAAGAAGCAGTAATATATTTTATTTGCACAAAATTATTCTTAAATGTCTTTTTAGCAGGCTCTTAATATTTGGTTTGGGAATACTTCCCATCTCTTTTCTAGCTTCTCTCTCTGTACCTTCCTTATAGTCTCCCAGTAATTCTGATCTTTCCAGAATGAATCATGTATTTCTTTTCTTCTTCTTCATTCTTTTTTGACTCTCCACACCCTCTTGCTCTCTTCCACACCACATGATCAACTCCTCGTGTCAGAAATTTCCTGTATACTTTTCTCTTTGAATATGCTGATAAAAATACTCAATTTAAAATGTTTGCTATATCAGACTTCAAATTAATGGCTTTCTACAGTCTTCTAAGTCTTGGGTCCCCTTGCAATATTCATGTTAACCATTTATATTGACTTTAAATTCTACTTAGCTAACTTTGAGATACCTTTATATCAACATGAAAAAAGATTATTTTTAACTAATTTTATGTCCAAAAATATTTCAGGGATTATGGAAAAATAAAAATATTCAGTGAAAATAAAATGAGTAGATTGAATTAGAGTCTTTAATACATTGATATTTATACACATTCTAAAAGATTAATGATCCATTCCAAAATGAGGTCAAGAATTTAGTGGATAATTGAGAAAGTATGTAGAAAATGTTCAGATTGTTCATATGATCTTTTGGGGGTGGAAAGACAGTAGAGTAGCTACCAACAATTTACTAAAGACAACCAAAAAGAAAGATGGCACAAGAAAGTGTTAAAAAAAAAAAAACTTGAGCACAATTTTTGGTTAGATCTCAGAATTTTATTGAATCAATTCATGAATTGGGGAGATTCCAATCACTACAAGGTAGAGAGGAATTTCACTGAATAAAAAGAACAATGGTCTTTTATAAGGAGAAAAAGGGAGTTTATTGGGAGTAAATTTTCATTGGTTAATGCAGCCTATATCTCCTAATATGGTTATTGATAACAGGTGCTTAGCAATGCACAAGCTAGCTGGCATAAGAATAGGGAGTTGACAACAGTTGATTGGTTTATTTAAAATCTGTTTTCTGGGTGAGCTAGCCATTTACAGGGAATAAAAATGAACTTAGATTTTGAAATATGAAATCTTTGACATATTTGAAATATGAAATATGAAACTTGAAATATTAGAATGAAATTTCATCTATTAAAGAAAATTTGAATTTTATATTTATTATGCAGAAAAATTCTTCTGAAAAAAAAACAAAGATTATCAGTTTGAGTCAAAATACAAAAGACAATGTATTTCTAAATCAATTTTT
>JAQZBX010076972.1:0-14352 GCA_029593785.1 Cabassous unicinctus | reverse complement strand
GGAAATGCAAATCAAAACTACAATGAGCTATCATCTTCCACCCATCAGAACGGTAGCTGTTAAAAAAAAGAGCAGAATATAAGTGTTGGAGAGGATGTGGAGTAATAGGAACACTCATTCACTGCTGGTGGGATTGTGGAATGGTCCAGCCACTGTGGAGCACAGGTTGCCAGTTCCACAGAAAACTAACAATAGATCTTCCATATGATCCAGGGATTCCACTGTTGGGTATATACCCAGAAGAATTGAAAGCAAAGACAGGAACAGATATAGGCACACCAATGTTCATAGCAGCATTGTTCACAATTGCCAAAAGTTAGAATCAGCCACATTTCCCATCAACAGATAAATGGATAAACAAGAGTTAGTACATGCATACAATGGAGTATTACTCAGCTGTAAGAATGAATAAAGTGCTAACACATGGAATAACATTCCTGAATCTTGAAGACCTTATGTTGAGTGAACCAAGCCAGGCATTGAAGGATGAACTGTACATGGCCTCACTGATTTGAATTGAGGAATGTGAGAGTCCTCTGAGAACCATTGTTTGAAAGATAGATTAACAAGGGAGAGAACCAGAAGAGTAGTTTGTGAGCCATCACCCATATGGACATATTCTCTGGTAAAGTGATAGAGTATAGTTGTTTATTGAAGGATAGGACAGGTGGGTAATGATATTACTAGGTTTGGTGGTACAGGGTTGACAGGTGGGTAGATTAGGAAGGGCAGGTTAGAATACTCAGGGCATGTAATCATGAATCTTGTCATCCAATGAGTCAAGACAAGGGAGTGTCATGTGCCCCAGGGGGATGGGGTGGAAGGAACAGAAAAGATCAAACAAGGGTATTTAGTGGTCACGAGAAATGTTTTTCATTACATTACAGTAATGAACACAGGACATGGTAAATATAAAAAATTATTAAACTGCACCGCCTAAACTTTAAAGTATACTGTAAACCATTGGTAATGTTTAGTAGCAATGTTTCACTATCTGTATAACAGTTACAACAATGCTACCATTCACACACACAAAAAAGTTTTTAATATAGGGTGAGGAAAGGGGAAGAATGTTGGGTATATGAGAGTCTCCAGTGTTCTGTGTGTGACTTTGCTGTGACCTAAAACTTCGTTGAAAATTAAATGAAAATTTGGGAGACACTGGGGAATGAGCAGGGGAAGGTGCCACAGTACAGACTGGACACCCAATAATGCAGTGATAAAGGAAAAAAAAAAATTTTTAATTTTTTGTTTTTTTCCCATTTTTTGAATGTCCCAATCCGTTAATTATATTTTATTTTTAGTTGTGTGTTTTTTTCTGAGTTTCCATGTATTTTACCTCTTTCATTTAAACTTATCATTATTATATCATTTTCCTATTAACTGTATTTGGTTATTATATGGGCTTCATCTTCAAGAAACGTTTAGATCACAGAGGGGTTACAAAGGGGGCTGCAAAGGACCATTGGTGGGGGGTGTCTGGGATGGGGGATTCATGGGAGGAAGTTCATCTGAATATATATGAAAGATATATAAAGTTGTTCAAATGATCAAGGGGCAAGGCATGGTCATGGTGGGTAGACAATCACTCAATTAATGAGGGAATACTGAATTCCCTGCCTGGAGAGCTCTGCCACATTCTCCAAGGGAGCAGCAACAGTCCTCCAAGTTCAGGGGCAGTGTCTGGCAAATGAGGATTGTCCACTGATGGGTTCTTGTTATTGATGACTAGTCTTATGAGTCCTTACTCTTGTAATTGAAACTTAGCCTACTGTTATGGGGTGCCTAAGGGTTGCCAACTGAGTGCCTTCTTATTGCTCAAATGTGGCCTCTCTCTAAGCCAAACTCAGTATATAAATGCATTACCTTCCCCCCGGTGTGGGACATGACTCTGGGCATGAGTCTCCCTGGCAACAAGGGATTAATAGCAAGCACCAACTTGTAATATGACTGGAAAAAGACCTGTACTAAAGGGGGAAAAGATAAAGACAAATGAGTTCATTTGGCTAAGAAACTTCAAAGAGAGTCGGGAGATCATCCCAGAGGTAATGCTTATGCACACCTCAGAAGGATCTCATAGATCACCAAAGTGGATATCACTCCACACAAAGTGGCTCGTGAGGGCTCTGGAGACACCCAGGTCCTATATAAGGGAGGATAGCTCCAATGTTTGATGCGTAATCAGTGGACTGTACTTTGGAATCTGTCCTCCTGAGAGTGACAGAGTTGGATTCAAATAAGTCCTCCCTGTACATGGTCCATCAGTCCCTTCTATTCAAACCTATATGTGATCCTGGAATTCATAGGTGTACTTCCAGAGACTGGAACCTCTGGTCTTCCCATGTGCCAGCTGTGCCTGGAATCTTGGTGGAGCTGCAACTCTTACTCTACAGTTAAATGGACTCACAGAAGTCATCCGGTGAGGAGACGTTGATGGACAACGGCCATCCCATGGAATGTAGAGAGCCTGCAGCTGCAGGCAGGGTTATCCCATCCACTGTATCCAAGGGATATAAGCCCACTCTCACTTGGAGGTGGAGTTGACATCACAATCCCAGACACCTCAGGGCTGGGGGAAGAGCTATGGGCTAGAGTGGACTTAATGGAATTCTGTTGTAGACATGTTGTGATTCAAGCAATGGAAGAAATTATAACAGTGAGGTGGAACCAGTGACCACCAGACGCTTTTGGGGCAGGGAAGGGGAAAGCAGTTGTAATACAGGGGCTTTTTCAGGACATGGGAATGATCTTGAGTGACATTACAATGGCAGATATAGGCTATTTTACATAAGCATATACCATGCAAAACTATGTGGGAGAGAGTGTGGTCTACAATGTGAAATATGGTCCATGCTTAGTGGCAAAGCCCCAGGATTTGTATATCCATTGCAGATGATGTGCCACATTAATGAAAGATGTTTATGTGGGATGTTATGGGAGGTGTGGAAGGAGGGGAACATGGGAATCCCTGTAATTTTTGTGTAATATTTATGTAATCTAAGCATCTTTAAAAAAAAAAAAATATATATATATATAAAATAACATTTATGTAAGCAAATGCACATATATGCATATATATATATGTATATATATTTCATTGAACAAATATTGGTTTGTATTTTGAAAAATTTGATTTTTACCCCCAATTAAAAAAAAAATCAAAAGGCAGCCTACCCAATTGGAGAAAATATTTGGCAACCATATATATGACAGGAGCCTAATATACTGCATATATAAAGAAATCCAAGACCTCAAAATTAAAGACAAGAAACCCATTTAAAAATGGGCAAGTGGGAAGTGGGTGTGGCTCAATTGACAGAGCTCCCGTTTACCATATGGGAGGCCCCGGGTTCGCTTCCCGGGGCCTCCTTGTGAGGGCAGGCCGGCCCGCGCGGCCCGGTCGGCTGATGCAGCAAGACCTCACAACAGGAAGCAGGTGTGGCTCAATCGATAGAACCCTGGTTTACCATGTGTGAGGCCCCGGGTTCGCTTCCCGGGGCCTCCTTGTGAGGGCAGGCCAGCCCGTGTGGCACGGTGTGCTGATGCAGCGGGACCTCACAGCAAGGGGGAGATAAGCAGACACGGAAAGAACACACAGCGAATGGACACAGTGAACACAAGCAGCAAGGGGGGGATAAATAAATAAATAAATATATCTTTAAAAAAAAATGGGTAAGTTACCTAAAAAGACACTTTTCCAAGGAAGAAATACAAATGGCTAAAAACCACATGAAAAGGTGCTCAACGTAGCTAGCTATTAGGGAAATGTAAATCAAAACTACAATGACATACCATCTTACACCCATTAGAATGGCAGTTATTAAAAAACTAGCTGACTATAAGTGTTGGAGAGGATGTGGAGGAATAAGGATCCTCATACACTGCTGGTAGGATTGTGGAATGGTCCAGCCACTGTGGAGTACAGTATAGCAGTTCCTCAGAAAACTAACTATAGATCTTCTATATGATCCAGCAATTCCACTGCTGGGTATATACTCAGAAGAATTGAAAGCAAAGACACAAAGAGATATATGCACACCAATTTTCATAGCGGTATTCTTTACTATTGCTGAAAGTTGGAATCAACCTAGGTACCCATCAACAGATGAATGGAAAAGCAAAATGTGGCACATACATACAATGGAATAATACTCAGCTGTAAGAAGGAATAAAGTGCTAACAGATGGGATAACACGTATGAATCTTGAAGACCTTATGTTGAGTAAGGCAAGCCAGGCATTGAAAGATGAACTGTACATGACCTCACTGATATGAACTAAGGAAATTGAGCAGTCTCACAGAGCTATTGTCTGAAAGATAGGTTTACAAGAAAGAAGAGGTGGTTGTGAGCCATCACCCATATGGGCATAATCTATGGTAAAGTGATAGAGTGTACTTGTGTATTGAAGGGATAGGACAGGAGGGTAGTGATATTATTGGGTTGAGTGGTGCAGGGTTACAAGCGAGTAGATTGGAAAGGGTGGCTTAGAATACCCAGGATACTGGGGGGAGAGTTGGGAAAGGGACCACCTGGAGGGGCCACCAGGTGAACACTTGGGGTTTCTGGCAATGAGGTTGAAAGTACAGAGGTGGGAATGCTCTTATGGCAATATGACACAGAAGGGTCACTGGTTTCGGGTGTTGGTTGCGGGTGCATTTGGAACAGGACACACCTATAGCATGCTTCTAGGGAGTGTGTTAGAGTTCATTCTGTCATAATGTGTTGTATCAGTGATTGGAGACCCACATAATGAGGAGGAAGGTGTTGGACTCCCATCTTTTGGAAGACAGCTTCATTCAGAAATAGACAGGCGGGGTTCTCTCAAGAGCAAAAGTGGTTCCTAATAGAGGAGGACAAATCAGTGTGTCAAGATCTCTTGTTGCATGTAACTATGCACCTTTTCAAACAACAAGTCAAGCCCGGGGGCCATCCTGGACCCTGGGGAGATGTGGATAGAGGAACAGAATATATCAAATGTGGTATTTGGTGGTCAGTGGAAATGATCTTCATCACCTTACAGTGATGGACATAGAATATGGTAAATATCAAAATTTATAAGGGTGTACAGTCTAAAATGTAAACCATACTGTAAAACATTGATAGTGTTTAGTAGCTATGTTTCACTATTCATATACCAGGTATAAGAACACTACAATCCACATATAAAACCGTATTAATATAGGGTAAGTAAAACGGGAGGAGTTTGGGTATATGAGAGACTCTTGTATACTGTGCATTACTTTGCTGTGACCTAAAATTTCTTTGAAAACAAAATGAAAAATAGTGAGACATGGAGAATGAGAGAGAGAAGGTGCCATGGTACAGACTGGACATCAGATATTGCAGTGATAAAAGACAAAATGTCAAAAAAAAATTTAAATTTTTAAATTTTTTTAATATTTTTCATATGTTAAATATCCCAATCTTTTAATTTAATTTAATTTTTATTTTTTTTTAAGTTTTCATGTATTTTATCTCACATTTAAACTTATCATTATTATTTCATTTTCTTATTAATTATATTTGGCTATTGTAGAATATTGTATAATATTGTTTTATAGAAGCTTTGGATCACAGAACGGTTACAATTGGGGTGGGAGAGGATACTTGGTGGGGGGTATCAAGGATGGGGGTTGCATGGTAGGAAGTTCACCTGAACATACATATAAGGTATATAAAATGGATCAAATGCTCACAGTGCCTTGTCACAGTGGATAAGAATCACTCAATAAATGAGAGAATACTGAATTTCCATCCTGGAAAGCTCTGTCACATTCCCCAGGGGAGCAGAAACAGTTCCCCAAGTGCAGGGGAATTGTCTGACAAAGGAGAATGATGCACTGATGGGCCCTCATTATTGATGACTAGCCTCATTAGTCTTTGCTCTTGAAATTGAAACTTAGTCTATTGTTATTGGGTGCCTAAGGGTTGCCTCTTGATGACTTCCTTGTTGCTCAAATTTGGTATCTATCTAAGCCAAACTCAGCATATGAATGCATTACCTTCCCCCCAGTGTGGGACATGAATCCCGGGGATAAGCCTACTTTGCACCGAGGGATTGCTACCAAGAACCAACTGGCAATGCAACTGTAAAAAGACCTCGAATAAAAGGGGGAAAAGATCAAGACAAATGAGTTAATATTGCTCAGAGACATCAAAGTGAGTCAGGAGGTCATCCCGGAGGTAATGCTTATGCACTTCTCAGCAGGATCTCATAGACTTCTAAAGTGGATACCACCCCACTGAGTGGGGCTCTTGAGGGCTCTGCAGACACACAGGTCCTATGATCAGGGTGGACAGCTCTGAAGTTTGGTGCCTTGACAGTGGGCCCTACTTTGGAGTTTGTGCTCCTGAGAGTGACAAAGTTGGACTCAATTATATCTTGCCTGCACATGGCTTATCTGTCCCTTCTACTTAAACCTATACTTTGTGGTGAAGTTTATAGGTGTACATTCAGAGACTCAAATCTTTGGGCTGTCCATGTGCCAGCTGGGCCCAGAAACTTGGTGGAGCTACAACACCTACTTACAGTTCATTGGACTCACCCAGGAAACCTGGTGTGAAGATGATGATAGAAAACAGCCATCCCCGGGAATAGAGAGGGTATGCAACTGCAGGCAGGATAGTCCCATCCATCATCTCCATGAAATATAAGCCCACTCTCAATTGGAGGTGAAGTGGCCATCAACATCCCAGAATCTGCAGGATCGGGGGAAGAGCTATGGACTAGATTGGATTTACTGGTATTCTACTATAGACATATTGTGATTCTAGCAATGGAAAAAATGACCACATTGATGTAGAGCCAGTGGCCACTGGAAGCTCTGGGGGCAGGGAGAGGGAAAAACAGTTGTAATATGGGGGATTTTTTGGGACTTGGGAATCGTCCTGAGTGACATTGCAATGACAGATATTGGTCATTTTATATCATCACATAACATGCAAAACTGTGTGGTAGAGAGTGTATACTACAATGTGAACTACAGTCCATGCCTAATGCCAAAGCCCCAGGATGTGTTTATCAATTGCAATGAACGTGCCACACTAATGAAGGATGTTTATGTGGGAGGTTGTGGGAGGTGTGGGAAGTGCGACATATGGAAATCCCTATATTTTTTGTAACCTTTATGTAATCTAAGTATCTTTTAAAAATAAAATAATTCAAACCTGATTCCCCATGCTGCAGTTTTAGTTTTGCTTAATATCTAAGTTACTAAGTTACTACTTAGCATTTGTTTTCATTATGCATTAGATTCCTGTAGAGTTGTTTTGCTGCTTCTTGGGTTTCAACAGCATGGTTTCAGATCTTCATGAGGGTATCTGCTTCAATATTCCCTAGAGGAGTATTAGAAGAGTGAGTAGGGACATGGTAGACAGTTACCTGTCATTGCTGGCAGGTGTTTCAAATATTTTTCCATAGATTTTTCTTCCACAGAGGGCAACCCATGACAATTCATTGTTACTGTTTAGTTTTTAGTATTTGCAATTCACCCCTGTATAGGGATAGTAGTTTTCAGAGTGACCGGATACTATTGGAATAAGCCCTGCACTTGCACCATGGCAAGGTATGTTGTACACAGTCGCTTTTTCAAGGGGCTACATCATAATTGGTCCTACAATTGGGACCAAAACCCAAGGGGTGTTTGCTTAGAATGTTACCTTTGCCATAAACCCCACCCAAAGTTTATATTGGTCCTGGCTACATCCAATTCACAGGGTCAGGTAGCTTTCACCCCCCTTTAATGTTTTAGCTTGCGCTATTGCTCTCTTTACTTTTTAAAAAGCCACTTGCTGGGGGTCCTCCATTCTTATGTACAGCCTTTTCTGATTAACACATACACATTTGAGCTAAATAAGGGATGTAAGGTTTCCAGTACCCCCAACAACCCCCAAAAGGCTATTAATTGTTTTGGAGTTTCAGAATATGTTAATATTAAAGTACAAAATGCTGTTTTGTTAAAATAGACTTTTTGCTTTGTATATTAACATAAGTGCTTATTTAAAAGTTTTTTGCCATTTGAGTAGAGTTCTTTTTAGAATTTTTATTTATTCATTTATTATTATGATCTGGAGGAATGAAAATATACATTGAATAAACAGACAAAGAGTTAAGAAACAATGGAAAACTAAAGTTTACTAATTTGAAGTATAAATCTTACTCCTTTGGTATGGTTGTTTTCAAGCTTTCTATCATTTCACATCTTTGATTTTCATTGCTTTTAAGATCTTGGACTGGTTATAAAGGGGACTTTATATTTTTTTTAATATTTTCTACAACTCAAAGAAGATTTGAACGTATGGGACTTTTTGCCCATTTTTTTTTCCTGTTTACAAAACAAGTTTAATTGCAATATAGTGTTAAAATTCAAAGACCCATAGTTTTGGCTAAATATTTCTGTTATTTAATTTATATCTAGGTTAAATTTCATTACTAAAAAAATTATTTATGCTTCTGTAGCCCAGATCCCCCAAATTTAGATCAATTTTTCAGGATGCATCTTAGTGGTGTTCACTTGTTCCCCATGACAGGAGAGAGAGAAAGAAAGTGAGAAACAGCCAAAGCAAAGGCACAAAAGGTAGCAGGCTTTCCTTTTAAGAGAGCAAGGAAATGGGACTCAAACCCATGAAACCTCTCCCACTACCACTAAATCTTCACTACCTTAACAAAGGTAAACCAAATGCTAACTTGCAGTTAGCCAAAGCCAAATAGTGGGTTTCCCCTTTACAGGAGTGAGGGAGTGGGACTCAAACCCATGAGTCTCTCCCACTATAACCAAACCTTCACAACTTTAGTGAAGGTAAACCAAATGCAAACTCACAGTTAGCCAAAGCCAAAGAGAAATGACAAAATTGAAACCAAATGCTAATTCATGGTCGGCCAGAAGAAAAAATAAACAGATGTAAAAAACAAAGGAATGAACTCCCCCACCAAGGGAAGGAGACAAACTGCTTCTCTGTCCTAAACTCATGAGTCAATTCCATCAGTGGCTGGAAAGGGACTCCACCCCAGGTAATGCCCAAGTCATGGGGAAAATTTTCCCAAGTTGCCACTGGACTTCGGGATGCCCTGGTGTGGATCACCCCCTCCACAGTCCACCTTGGAAGCATTCTCTGGTTACCATTTTTATTTATTTTAGTCCGGGTGGAGTCGCCAATTTGCTAGGCCCCAAAGCTGAGCCTTTGGGAATAACCAGAGAAAAAACTTTAACATGAGAGTTAGGTAAACTCACATTTATGATGTCTGCAGAGGTAGGAGCCAAGGTCAGTCCAAAGTGACACAGAACCAACTCCTCATGTTGTGGCTTTATTCTTGCTTAAATACCTAAGTTACTACTTAGCATTTGCTTTGATTTTACTTTAGCTTTTATGCATATGGATCATCATATATAGCTAGTTATATAATTGTATGATTAGTATGTTCAGGAAATCACACTTGCACATATATTGCATGATTAAAAAAGGGATGGGAAATTTACTATGTAATTAAGCAAGTTGAAGCAAGGACAGCAAGGGGCTTCTTCTGCACAGGTCTGGTCAACCGGTTGAAACTGTGCTTCATACCTCATTGCTTCAACAGGATATTCTCAACCACAAGAACTGGAATTTGGCACTAAGAATGGGTTGAATCTCATTACCTTCCAATTTACATATAGTTCTTTCCTTTGTATCCTAGCAACAGGGGGAGAAACAAGTTACTTTCAGGTATTCGGTCATCCTATATCCATCAATTATGCTTCCTGAACAGTCAATCAAGTTTGAATTGACCTTTTGGCATTTCATCCAGGAAAAGTTAAATCATTAAGTGACTTTATGTTAAGCTTTATCAGGTAACCCCAAATACTAGCAAAATAAGGTTTGTATTTATATGTTTGGGAAAAACTTTGTTTAAGTAGTGTTTAAGAAAGATTTTTTCATTGCAGAACTTTTGAGATAAAAAAATAAGTTACTCAGGTTTCTGAGTTTCAGAAAAGAGTAAGAAATATATATCCATTTTCTAAAGTAATTTGACAACTGAATCTGTTTTCACTGAATATTTAAGGATATAGTGTTCCACAATCCATAATTTAGGAATGATATTTCTGTGGTATTGAAAAAAGAGTCAGAAAACCATGGGCTAGAATTTCTACATTTTATTACAATGTAAGTTTAGTTTGTTATTAAAATTAAAATTCTTTAAACAAGGTTACAAGTTAGCTTTAATTATGTCCATTTTACTAAAATAGCAAGAAGTTTAAAAGAATGATGATTCACTTTCTAACATATTGAGATGTGATTTCTTTTTAGTTTCAGCCATAAACCTTCCTCAATGGTTAATTGTAAGAATTAAATAAAAAAATATGGGAAAACTGCATGCCCTATAACAGGTATCCTCCAAATGTTAAATTGTCTAATAGAAGTAAAAGAAATAAAGAAGATGGAGAATGGATCATTTTTTCATCTACCCGGCAAATGTTTTTTGACTAAACTGTGTATATGTGTGTATTTTGTGTGTGCTTTGTCTTTTTTGGTTTAGTTTTGCTTAGTTTGCCTTGATTTGATTGGTTTTTTTCTTTTTTTTTTGGAATTTAGCAAACCAACGTATTACTTTGATGATCAATTTCTTCTTGTTTCACTGTTTTTATGTTTATTTTTTCTTTTTATTTAATAAATACTAATTTTTGTCTAGATTGCCTTTCACCCAATTCTTTTCATTTGCTGTGAAATGAGGAATAAAATAATCTCTGTCTAAAAATTACTTCTGGTAATGGAGCTCAACCAATCCTGACTCATTCCCTCACTTTTAACAAAAGTCAACAGTTTATAATAGTCAGGTTTAGAGATTCAAATATTTCTTTAATGATGTCCTTTTTAAAATTTAAGTAGAACATATGAAGCTTCTAATACAGTTACCTGAGGAAAATAAGGAATAAAGCTATAATTTATTTCAAGAGAGCAAGTTAATTTTGGCAACAGACTAATTCTATTTCATAAAATAGTTAGACTGGATTTGAAGCAGATTATTTTTTTTCATATTCTTTTCACAGCATATTTTGGGAGTTGCTGTTTTAAAGCCATAGAAAGCATTTATAATCCTTTGTTATGACATGCAAACATGACATCTACCTGATGTTGAAACAAAACCTTGGCTCTTTTCTCTTAAGTTTCCTGATATTGTGTTTATATTTCTCCAAGGGCCTTTGGAGAATGGAATCTCCAATGATCTTGTGAACACTGAAGCTCAGTTCCATCATTTCAGATCATTAAACAACTAAATATAAGCCTGGGGGAAGTAAGGCCCTGATAATCTCTATCCAAATTGTTGCAATTCTTGTAATTGCCTTTTCTCAATTTTAGAGAAGAATTGCTGCTGATATTCTGGTTTCATCTATATGATGTTCCACAAGGAAAATTTTCTGTGTTAAAAATTATAATAGTTCAAATTTTATAACTATAATAATTCATAATAATAATTTATTTTAATGTAAATAGGCCTATGTTTCATTTGTGGATGACCATATGCTTCTATAAATGCATTATTATAGGTAATACTTGGGAAACATACATATTTTAATGTTAGAAATATACCAAAGAGATACAAGAAATAAATAGAAATCAGATGCATGCATGTGTTTTCATATGACTCCATTTTAATATAAGGAGTGATTTATTCAATTAAGAAACTAAGATAAATATAAAGATTAATATTTGTTCATGGCATTGACTGAACACAGAAAGTAATATTTATAAATATTTAGAAGGCAGATACTTGGAAGATGGAATGAAAATATAAAAAAGAGATAACTACATGGTGAAATGGTGGGCTAAATAAAAAAAATAAGATTAATTAAATAAGTAAATTAATCAACCATTTAAAAAGAATAAATATAAAGCACTAAGATTGTACAAATACAACCAAAGTAACAAACACAGCTACATAAGATCTCAATGAAAATTTACAATGCTTTTAAATGAAGCAATAGTGAGAATGGACTAACTCAGCAGGGAATATTGTAAATATTTTAATAAATATAAGCATTTCTTTCTCTCTGAAGTGATGATTTCTATTTATTAAATTCCTAATTCCTTCTAGATACTTTAAAAATATTATTTCTAGTCAACATACAATTTTATTTAGTAAATATTCTGATTTATATTATTCATATTATCAGTGGCCCAGAATAAAGAAACTGTCCAAATTCACACAGTAGGATGTGGTAGAAAAATAATTTCAAAACAACTGATATAATAAAACTGTGCATTTTACTTTTTATTCCATGGGACTGTTCAGTATTTATAAACTAAGGAGTGAACATAATTGTGATGGTATTTAGCTATATGCATGAAGTATATTTGAAAAGACTAGAAATATCCAGTCTGAAAAAATTGGACTCAGTAGAGTATTGTAGAAAACACTGAACATCTAAGTACTGTAAGAATGCAAGGTGAGAAGATATGAATTTTAAGACTTCACAAGACATAACTAAGACTAATGGTAAACAAATCTGTAAGGAGAGTGGTATTTATTGCTTACATTGAGAAAAATGTGATTATTTAATTGATTAAAAACTATAAAGCACAGATTTTTGGAGGGGAGGGTAGACAAACATCAGGACATTTTTTGCATGTTTTCTATATTGTATTAGGTTTTGGTGGAATGGCTATATAATCCTTAGATATCAATGATACTGGGATTTAGCATTTAGCTACAAACAACATTTGAACAAGGACAGCAGAAATTTGACCTCAAAGCTTGGATAAATGTAATCAGTATGCACTCATGCACAGAACCAAACTTGAAATATTAGAACATAAATTCATTGTGTTGGTCTTTGGGTGTCTTAAGTAACAAACATGATCACAATGAAAATGCAGCCATGGCCAATCCAAAGAGGACCAGCAATTTAGTTTCCTGACCATTGGACCAATTTTCAACCTGAAAACTCCAAGACTACACAAATGAAAATTTAAAATATACGCAATTTAATCAAGATGAATATCTGCTAAATATTGATTTCTCTAAGTGTTCATGTTACATAATAACCAATTTTATGTATGGAGTGAGAGCACTGGAAATACAATAGCCTATTTTAAGATTATTTTTCCTGATATTTTCATGACAATCAATGGAGTAGCATTGGATATTTCATTTGCAAAGCCCTCATTTGTTTCCTACTGACTAAGGATATATGTCATTTAGGAACACATGGAATCTGCTTAACTCAGTTTCATTCACTTTCAGATTAAGGTTTTAATATATCTATATCTTTTATCTATCTATCACAAATAAAGATATATAATTAAACTTCCAATATTCCATCCTACAAATTTGCCCTCCTATTTGCTTCAGAATTCTAGGGGAGAGATCACTTTTCCCCATTGAAGCACCAGGTTCCTGTTTATAGTATAATATTTTAACTATATGTTTATGTAAATTGAAGGAAGGTACTGGTATTAGACTAAAAATAGTCATTTTTCATAAAATACCCCAAAACACATACAAATAGTGTTATTTTATCTCCTTTTGGGAGTATAACCTCTTTTTATGTAACATGTATATTGTAACAGAATTTCTAAATACTTCAATATATATTTCTGTGCCTCAATTATCTTGCCCATATAATATCCCTTGTCTTTCATAGTTTAGAATATAAGATATTGAAAGTACTTGAAAAATTTTGATGGATTATATAAAAATAAGTTTAATTTTTTTCACAGATTAAACCTCAGCTTTCCATTCTCTAACCTCATTATATTTTCTGGTGACTTATATTCTAGCTATTAACTCCATGGGTTTGCTCATTTTGTTCAGTTCATAATAGCAAAATCATAGACTATTTATTCTTTTGTGTTTGGTTTGCTACAATCAGCATAATGACTTCCAGATTTATCCAACTTGCCATATTTTTCATGATTTCATTTCTTCTTAAAGCTGAATAATATTCCATAGTGTATACATACCACAATGTGTTTATACATTCATCAGTTTATGGACACCTGGGTTGTTACCATCTTTTTGCAATTGTGAATAATGCCACTATGAACATCAGGGTGAATGCCTGTTGGTGTTTCTGCTCTCAGTTCTTCAGGTATATACCTAGTTGTGGTATTGGTAGATGACATGGTAGATCTATATTTAACTTCCTTAGGAACTGCCTAACAGACTTCCACTACAGCTGTACATTCCCACCAACAGTGAATTAGCATTGCTATCTCTCCTCTCCACATCCTAACACTTGTAGTTTTCTTTTTAATAGTGGCCATTCTAATAGGTGTGAAATGTTATCTCATTGTAGCTTTGATTTGCAATTCCCTAATAGCCATTGATGTTGAACATTTTCTCATGTTTTTTTTTTTTTTTTTTTTTTTTTTTT
>JAQZBX010076971.1:0-14352 GCA_029593785.1 Cabassous unicinctus | reverse complement strand
TTTGTCCTCCTATCAAGACTATTAGCCTGAGGAAAACGTGAAGTGCAGCATCCTCTCTGTCAATTTTGAGCCTGAGTCTTGTCCTATGCTTTTGCTTATTCATGACCTTATGAATTCCCCTGTTTAGAAGAATCTAATGCTCCTCTACTCCCTATGAAATAGACTCTCTCCCTTCTGGGGTTCTCTATTGTGTGTCTTAAAGCAGGCGATTCCTTGCCCTGGGTAGCTTTGATTCAATTGTTTCTTAATCTGCTTTAGCTGTTCACAAGCTGCTTCTGCCTGCAGGGCAAGTTCTGGGAGTTTGAGTACTCTGTGAGTCTCCTGGTTCTGTCTATAAGGCTGCCACCCAAAAGATTTGTACCAAGATAAAGGAACCCCAGTATGTGCATAGAATTTACTCTGCTCCCTCCAGAACAGGACCAGGGACTCACAATGGTAGCAGATCCTGGCTCAACACCACATCAGGCATTGGCTAGTATAAGGGCCAGCAAGGGTACTGCAAGCTTCTCCTACCATTTTTAAAGCTCTGTTTTCTTGATTCAGCACTCACCAAGTTACTGCAACCCTCTGTTTTCCAAAAATTTGAGGAAGATGGCTTTGCCATTTTTGCTTGTTGTTCAAAGATTCTGTGGGGAAACAGCACCCTGGAGTATCTTATGCTGCCATCTTGGTCTACCAGAAGCCTATTTTTTAATATCATTTTCTCAGTTCCTAGTTGTATGATCCTATGTAAGTTATTTCACCTTTCTGGGTCTCAGTTTGCTCATGTTCAAAAAATAGAAAACTTATGGCTCCATGTAGAGTTCTTAGGATACAAAGGTATGGTACCTGAAACATATTAGGTATTTTAAAATGTAGATATTATTATCAAGAATAATGATAGCATTGGATATTATAAAAGCACCCAGAAAAGACAGGCAATTCCTAGAGATTGTGATTTTTTTGTGTTTTTCATTGTCGTCTAGATTACTAAGGGATTTTAGTGGGATGAGGTGCCCAAGAGCTCTCAGCATTGAGACAGGAGAAAGAATGCTAAAATACACCCTATGTAACAATACAGGGTGCCTGGGCTAGTAGTGGTGAAGGTTTTTTGTCATATTTAGTTCCAAGAAGCAGAAGTAGCAGGGCTAAAAGGATATCACATGATGGGCCATATTTGCAGAAATCAGTCTCTTGATGAGACTGGGGAGAAGAAAGTCTGCATTATCTCTGTCTGTTGGCTGGGGAGATGTAAAGGTTGAATAAACGCTTCATACAAACAACCATGGCTCAAATTCCACCCTTACATGAATCATTGTTGATGCTCAGTAAGATTTAACTATCTGTCATTAACATCAATATTATCATCCAAACGCTGAAATCTCTTTGGTGGTAACTTAGGGGACTTGGAATGTCTGGATGATAATGCATTGCTTCCCTGAGCATTTTGCTATTACTTTTTAGAAGATCATAGTAGCAATTTACAGTTTTTCAAATTGCTCATCACCTACCATGGGAAGAATATTCCTTAAACATCATTTTGACCATATGATTTCTCTGCTCACAAACTTTTAGTGGCTATAACTGGCCTTAGGATGAAATCCAATCTTTTCATTTAAGTATCAAGATGTGCCTCAGTTGGCTTCTACTATTCTTTCCCATTGTCTGTACCTATGTACAGACAATGAAAAGATTGGATTTCCTTACTCCATTGAGCAGATCCTCCTGGACAATGAACTTGATGAACACCTGTGTTGGCTAGTTTTATGTGTCAACTTGGCTAGGCTACAGTACCCAGTTATTTAATCAAACACTAATCTAGGTGCTGCTGTGAAAATATTTTGTAGATGTTAACCACATCTACAATTGGTTGACTTTAAGTAAAGGAGATTTTTCCTTAATAATGTGGGTGGGCTTCATCCAATCAATTAAAAGCTAAAACTGAGGTTGCCCAGAAAATAAGGTGCAGCATGAACACCTGCCTGTGTTTCCAATCTGCTGGCCTGCCCATACAGATTTTGGACCTGCCAGCCCCCACAATTGCATGAACCAATTCCTTGAAATAAGTCCTATAATCTCCTATTGGTTCTGTTTCTCTGGAGATTCCTGACTGATACAGGGATACAGCCCCTAATTCAGAACTGCCTGTGACTCGGCTTGCTTCTTTACCACTTGAACACAATTTGCCTTCATTTTCTATGTGTTCTTTCTGTGGAAAACTCCTACCCCATGCTCTCCCTTCCACCCAGGCTTCATTCTTCTGGTAAATGAGTTTTCCTTAAATAAGACTTTCAACCTGTCGCAGCTGAGTTCAAAAACTCCTGGATATCAAATATAAGCATGCTTTTCTTTCATGCCCTTCCCCTGTCAGGTCTTAGCCAACGATAATGGATTTGGGTGTCTTACCCATGCTCTTTCTGGCCCCTTTTCTTACTCTGTATTCCTTCTGCTCTCCCTGGAGCTCAGTCTCCTCCCAGTCTCAGAAACATGCAATAGGACATGGCGACCTCATGTTGTCTTCCAGTCTGGATTAGTCACTCTATTCTGCCCTTTCAGTTGCCACCAGCCATGACTACTTGGCTTGAGCCCACACTGATCTCTTCCTTCCCTGTGCTCCTTCAGCTACTACTGGCTGGTGTAGTTGTCTCTCAACCTTATTGATCAAGATCCCCACTGATTAAAAAAATGTGTTTGTGCATGCATATTTATAAACTATATAAATGTACTACCTTATGTCCATTGTCAATGCACATTATAAAGCATCTGCAAAAAATAGAAACTGAAAGATGACCATTGATGATTTTGATATTGCCTCCCTTCACCTCAAAAGAACAACTGGAGAGGCCCCAGGACCCCTGATCCACAGGCCCTGCTGACCACTTACTTTGCTGCTTCATCTTATACTGCCAGTTTGTCACGTGTCCCTACCAAATCTTTTTACTTTTTTTTTTTAGGGAAGTGCTGAGGATAGAACCCGGGACCTCTTACACACAAAGCAGGTGCTCAACCACTGAACTCCACCTGCTCTGCTTTCTACCTTATCTTTTTAAAACATATTTCATGTGCCTTTAAGCAGATGAACTCTGACTTCTATTTCTTCAGAGTCTTCCCAGTGAGTAAAACAGAGGACCATGTAATAGGTGCCCAATTAGCTATTTATAAAATCTCCCTGAAACCACAGCCCTCAGCTGACACATTAGGCCTTTGAGGCTGCTGGCTGTTGTTGGATCGCAGTTCCTGGTCATTGTGTTAAACGAGATGAGAGTGGTTTGGGTTTCTCTAACTTCTAAGGAAAACCAGGCAGTCAATAGGTCCAGTGTCACTTGGCCATTTCCTGTGAAACTGGTGGTTTCAAAATAATAGTCTGGTTGCAACCCAAAAGAGAATAAACGATTCCACCAAGGCTTGGCAAGTTAAGAATAGTGTGACTCTTTTATTTCCTACTTGTCTTCCCTGCCTTTCTTTGAACCCTGCAGAGATTGCCTGGACGTCAGGGTATCATTTCCTGAAGCACAAGCAAAATGAAAGGTGATAGTGCAGCACCCTGACCGACATCTGACAAACAATGCAATGTTTTAAAGTCCTTACTTCTGTCTAGTAAAAATCTCAGTCAATCCTTGTTCAGAATAATATCCTTGGTTAGAAGGAATGGAGACTCCTGTTACTAAGGCGGTGGTTGTTGTTTTGTTTTTAACTCAAATATCATTTTCATATCTTTAAATGTAGTCTTCGGTTATTTAAAAACTCCTGAAACATGTCTCATTTCTTTCTGTTCTCCCTCCTCACGTTTTACACCTTCGTTAATTATCTGGGAGATGGAGAAAGTAGCACATAAGTGAAATTTGCTGACAATTTGGATGGTTGCAAAGGGCTGGGGTGGTGGTGGGGGAGGGGGAGGAATGGATAGGAAATAAAAAGCCATACCATTCTTAATAAATAATGAGGGAATGTCTAGCCACTGTCAAGAGTGACTCATCTGAAGCATTAGCACCCTAAGTGACACATGCAAGGAGGGAAAGACAGGCAGGGAGGAGAAAACCAATCTGCAAGCCCTGTTTTCCATGTTCCTTAGAATAAAATGTCAGGGGGGCATGCCACACTCCACTTTCAGTGGAAGACAGTGGCGGCATCTATTGATCGCCTGGTGAAAGAACTTTACCAAACAATATTGTGCTCTTGCAGATGATTTTGGAAAGCAGGCACTGGAAGGAGACACTGGAGAACTGGTCTTGGAAATGACTGGAATAGTAGGATTCCTCCCCTGTCATCCTCTAGGCTGCTGTCATGTGAAGAGATGTCGAGCCTGGCTGTGTCTACAGCACCTGAAGAACAATAGAGGTGACCTTAGGGGGGTCAAACCCAAGTCAGGACCAAAGTGGGCAGCCAGGCTCCCCTTTCCCTGAGACTTCTGGTGGTCTGAGGGGCACAGAGTGTTCAAGCAATCGTCATTTCAGCACTCTCGTGACGGGACTTTACTTCCTACCCATCTTCCCTGTTACCACGTAGCAAGCAACTACCATGCGGCAAAAACTATTATCAATCCTTGCAACCACCCGATATTAGAACAGCTATTCCCCAGATAAGAACGTAGTTTCAGAGGGATCAGGTAGCTTGCCCAGAGTCAAACGGCTTACGTAAAGGTGTGGAGCTCCTCCTCGGGACAGCCCGACTCCTAAACTCAGCCTTCCCCGCTGCTCTAGGCTACTTCTTGGCTGGAGTATTGAGTGACAACTGGTTTGTACATGTTCACAAGCACAAACGTCTCTACGCACCCTTATCCCCACACGTGCTAGCCCAGCCCTTGTCGACCCCTAAATCCAACTCCGCAAGGTGCTACTTTCCTTTAAATTTTGTTGTCGTTGCCATTACAGTTTGGTCCCTGCCTGACATCTCAGGTAGCAGGCGGGCCCCACACTGTCCCATGCAGAATGAGGAAGCAAGGGAGAAATTTTGTGTCCTTATTTAGATTGTATTTCAACACAGGGCTCCGTTATCCACAAAGTCCATTCACTAAACTTTGACAGTGATGGTAACAAGAAGCTCAGTTTTATATGCATTTTTATCTGCTATTTTTGTACCAAATTTCTTGACAGAGGACTAACTTTGTAAGCTGTAGGAGGTGGGAAAAAATAGACTTAATCTAACTAGGAGAAAAGTAACTAAAGGAAAAAAAATCTTCCTTTTTCACATACCTTCCCCACCTACACTCCAAATCAAGCAGAATATTACCAAATAGTTTTTCCTAAAATATGCCTTTGGAGTCTGTGAAATAGTAGTATTTTTAATATATCAAGGGTTAAAAATGAGGATTTATCCTAAGAGAGTGGTTCTCAAAGTGTGGTCCTGGAACCCCTGGGGTGGGACCGGGGTTCCTGAGATGCTTTCAGGATCTGCGAGGTCAAAACTATTTTCACAAAAATACAAAGACACTATTGCCCTTTTAATTCTTATTCGCTCATGAGTATACCGTGGAGTTTTCCAGAAGCTATGTGACATAGTACAATGTCAATACTCTAAGATTGTATTTCGATGTTTTAAAATTTTTCCCACTTTTACTTCCTAATACAGTAAATATTGATAGTTAGGATCCATAGGAACAAAAGCTCTTTGGGGTCCCCAATAATTTTTAAGAATATTAAAAGATTATGAAGCCACAAAGTCTGAGAGCCGCTGTTCCAAGAACTCCTTGTTCATTTGAAATTAGTGTCTCACAAAATAACCCTGACACGAGGCCACACTGTCACGATAGGTGGTGGTGTTGAAGGTAATGAGCAGAAAAGTAACATGAGTTCCAGAAGTCCGATCCACTGCACGGGGGAGATCAGGTGGGGGCACACATCTAGCAAGTTCTCAGCACAAACAGTAGCAGACCAAAGGGATGGAAACAAAAGAGCAGTGTCCTAGGCGAGATTCGAACACTCAGCCAGCTCTAACACTCAAGCAAAGAGGAGTGGATCTAGATGGGAAATTCAAGGAAAACACTGGTCTCTGTGCTTGTTGGTTTTCCTGCCCGGCTTCTTTGGCCCTGCCCAAAGTACCTGGAGAGCAATCTAAGTCATCCGGTCAGGTCCACGACATCTGTCAGAGCTCTTTGAAGAGGACAAAAAGGAAATCAGATAAATGCTGTGTTTGCCTGGCCCCAGCTTTTCTTTGCATTCAAATGACAGGTGGGGAGGGACGCTGGCTTTCAGAGAGCCCACCTGTTCAATCTTTTGAGGCTGGTGCTCCTAGAACAAGTACCTGAATTCAGTCTCAAAGTTACTTCCCTGCTGATATTGCAAAAGCAGCCTGATTTGTTATTCTGCGTGTAATCAAATATAATAACCCCACTTTGGTGAGTTTTGTTTCCACCCAAAGTTGCAATTATCTCATAAAATAAGAAGCAGGGAAGCGGATGTGGCTCAAGTGATTGGGCTCCCATCTATCATATGGGAGGTCCAGGGTTCGATTCCCAGGGCCTCCTGGTGAAAAGCAAGCTGACCCATGTGGCGAGCTGGCCTGAGCAGAGAGCTGACCCATGTGGCGAGCTGGCCCATGCAGAGTGCTGACCCGTGCGGAGTGCTGGCCCACATGGAGAGCTGGAGTAGCAAGATGACGCAGCAAAAAGAGACACAGAAGAGAGACACTGAGAGACGCAGCAGATCAGGGAGCTGAGGTGGTGAAAGAGATTGAGCAGCCTATCTCCACCCCGTCAGGTCCCAGGATTGGTTCCCGGTGCCTCCTAAAGAGAAGACAAGCAGACACAGAATAACACACGGAGAGAAGACAGCAAGCACAAAACAGCAAGGGGGCTGGGGGGAGAAATAAAATAAATCTTAAAAAAAAAAGAAAAGAAACCGTAGCAGAGATATCCACTACTGATTCCTTTGGAACTTTGGAAAGTTAAGAGAAGAATGAAATGTTCAGGTTTAAGGGTCCCCTTTAGAGAAAGATGTCCCCTAGTATTGATCAGTGTACTTAAAACTAGCAGCTTTCTACAAAGTGCTTCTAAGTAAGAGCTGGAAAACTAAAAACCACTCTAAGCAGTCATTCCAGAAAATATCAGAAAGCCCTTTATGTAGAATGAAATTTCAAGCATCTAGAAATTCCAGGCACTTCTGATTAGCTGTGTGTTCTCCTCAAGCCCTGCTAGACAGAGAAGGGCACCCAAAGAAAAGAAATCCCTGTTAGAGTCTACCTTGGTGGTTAACTCAAAATGGTTCAAGGTGTAGCAAAGGAAACCTACTCCAAGCTTGCTCTGAGCTGCCAAAATCAAGAGAGTCTCCAAGGTGAGGCAGGTAGAATGGGCCAAATGACATTGGCTATGGCCTGATCTTGGCAAGCAGAAATCCACACTTGGGCAGTAAAATGGCTATAGAGCTGTACTTCGAACATGAAGATTATTTTAATCACTACGTGTGTAGATGTTGTAAAAATGTTCAAATTATGTACAACAGACTTTTGCACCCTGGACTGCCCTGGGTTTACTGGAGGAGCTATTTGCAAAACTAGACACTTTATAAGCTTCCATGTTCAGCTACAACATTTGTGTGGCTGTTTGGACTCACTTCTAGATATCAATTTGCAGAGTCAGGATTCCAGCTCTAGAGCACTTGAGAGAAACATTCTAAGAGTCCAGGCTGTGGTTTAAAAAAATCTAAAAATGTACTTATTCAATGGCACGATTTTCACAACACTTCCTGAGCAAAGAGAATCAGGTTACCAAGCAGTATGTATGTGATAATCAATTTTTATATTTTAAAAATATATACATAGGGAGCTGAGGTGGCACAAGAGATTGAGCTGCCTCTCTCCACTCCGGAAGGCCCAGGATCGATTCCCAGTGCCTCCTAAAGAGAAAACAAGCAACACAGAAGAACACACAGAGAGTAGACAGCTAGCGCAAAACAAACGGGGGCGGGGGGTGGGGAATAAATAAATAAATCTTTAATATATATATATATACACACAAGCATAAGCTAAGAACTGGGAAGCTATAAACAAAGATGCTAACTAATACTAGTTATCTTCAGATGGGTAGGAGTGTATTTTATTTTCTTCTTTTAATTTCTCTGCATTTTTGGTAATGTGTATTGCTTTAGGAAAAAGTTGTTATTTTTTTAAATTATTTTTAGGGAATCTTGGTCCACCCAAAGCAAAAAGAAAGAAAAAACAAAGAATCAGATTTCTTCACTAACTCAAGGGAAGCTAGAGGTCATTTCAAAAGTAACTTTCCAACTTTACACAATAAAAATGAAATAGCAAATAGCCCCAGTAATTAAATGAAACTGCATTGTGGAGATTTTACAAATCCATATGTCAGAAATTTAAAACAGCAAATTTTATAGTAGGATGCTCTAGGAATGAGGGTGGTAAAGCCACGGAAAGATATACAGGCTTATTTTAAATAAGAAATGGAATTTATCAAATAGCAAATAAAATGGCCTTTTAATATAAAATGGTTCCACAGATCTAAATTTGGTCCACCAAGGACAAATCAGCCAACAACTCAGGACATTAATTATGTTCCAGTCTTCTAACCAAAATAGGTATGGGTTTGAGTCACTAAATTAAGGTATAATTTTACATATAATAGCCTTTTCAAAATGCAGCAAAGCAGGCATCTAACTCATACCCTGAGAGAAATGGGAAACAATATCTAGGCATTATGGAGCAGAGGGTATTTTTCTTCATTGCTCTGTGTGAAGTCTATACACACTTGTGTATATTTATATTTTTAGAAAACTATCCATGATATGGTATACTGGTATTAAAAAAAAATGATACTCCATTATTTTGCCTAATTCTAAGGTAAGTAATTATACATACAAATCATGGCCAGGAGTATATTATTAGAAAAATCATTCCTAACATAACAGGCTACCTTAGAAAAAATGTCACAATGGTTTTCAAATCTTTATGAACTGCAAAATAATACATATGCTGCGAAGATAGGCTACTTATGAAATTCACTGAGCTTAAAAAGAGGCGTTACGACCACAGAGCAGTCATATTTGAACAGAAACAAATGTCTGTCATTATTCTCTCAGTTCATGGAATCGATTTATTCATTTAAAGAGAAAAGAGAGACCAAAATTATAGGCAACTAATATTACCTTAGGCAGGTTTTTCTGCCATCAGTCAAGGAGCAGGTAACTCACCGATTTTCTCCATGGCAATGTTCCTAATAAATGCATTTTGATGATGATAAAAAATTTTCAGAAACAAAATCTCTTCTCTCTTTATTAATTAGCAGAGATTTTCCAGGCCCTTCATCGACTTTTCCGTCCAAAAAGTGGCAAGTTCGGGATCTTGTGAGAGTCATCGTTTTAGGCCTAGACTGCAAAGAAAAGGCAAGAGTTTCAAAAATATCTATTCCAACTTATGAATTAATATATATTGCAGACCTGGTACTTTGGCTGTTTGTGATCTCTTTCTTGACGAAAGGAAACTTGGGGTTCTTAATTATGTTAATCTGAAGTTTATTTTCTCTATATTATATGATTTAAATCAAGGAGTTAATCAAGGAATTATCCAAAGTGAGTCGGAAATCTGGTGGCCAAAGTAGTATGAATTAATTCATTCTCTCGATCAAATAATGCATATTGGATGCCTGCTAAAATAGTAGCTCACATTAATTCTTTACCATGTGCCTGGAATTTTTGATCAGCAGTTTATATCCATTAACTAAGTTAAGCCTTGCAATTTTCCAAGGACTCAATCATTATCCCCATTTTACAGATGGGGCAATGCAAGGGAGTAGGACTTCAGTGGTCACTTTTTGCTTAAAAGGAAGGTGACATACAGAGGAGTTAGGTGAATAGCCCCTGGTCAGAAAGACGGAGCTAGAATTCAGCCCCTGGCAGTCTGGCTCCAGAGCTGGTGTGATGAATCAGGCTGCAGCCCTTCACTCCAGGTTCCGGCTGCTACCTGCTGTAGCCTAAGGGAGAACAAAGCCCTCATGGTCCTTGTCTTCATGGAATTTACAGTCTGGTCAAGAAATTCACACAGCTCAATCCTTGCTGTGAAAGTCCCAGGGGGAACGTAGAAGGTTCTGGGGAGTCTCATTTAAATTGAGAGGTGCAAGGAGGGTCAGGCAGGTCCTTGCAGGGAAAGCCTTAAGTTGGACCTCGAGGGATGAATAAGCCTTTGCAAGAAGAAGGTGACAGGAAAAGATGGATCCAGCATACAAGAAGGCCTTGAGTTGGAAAAGAGCTCATGGCGATCGTGGACCTTAAAGGGAGGCCAATGTGGTTGGAGCAAAGCAGGGGAAGGGAGGGGTGGGCATGGGTGGGAAGTGAGCAGATGGCAACCCCTTATTGGATTACATTAAGCAGTTTTTGATTTTACCTGAGGTAAATGGAAAGTCATTGGAAAGTATGAAGCAAAGGTGGGATTCCCTGGATGGTATGTGGAGAATTTGCTGGAGGGCAGCAAGAGTCCAGAGCTGCTAGGAAATCCTGGGGTTGGAAGAGGTAGGCGTGGTAGGTAGGCGTGGTCAATATCTATTATCGAATCTGACAGTAGATCTGACCAAACATGACAAGTCTCGGGGTGACTCAAGGTCCAACAGGAATCTTTGCTGTGTGCACAGGTTTAAAAGTTGAAACACAGGCAAAAATGTCTGTTTCTTATAGATCTTAAATTCTGGCTTCTCTTTTAAAAATAGATACTGTTCTTTTTATTGATAAATGATATGTGAAATACAATAACACGAATAAATTGGCTTAAAATCTGATGATTAAGCAATTCTCTGGAGCAAATCTAAAAGGGTCCCTCATACAGCATCTACTTAGGAAACAACTGATGGTCTAATTCCTTGGAGTTCCAAAGACATACTTCACGTTCCAGTGATACCTGTGTGGCATCTGTACACAGGCTCCAGCAAATCCCCTCTCAAGACATCTCAGGTCAGACCAAAGTTCTTCATCAGTTCTAGACCCTGGGAATGATCCTACCACCTAGAAACAACTGGATCATGCCAAATTAGAAATGCTTATAGAAGTGACATGTCAGAAACAGACTGACAAAGTCAAAGGCCAAGTGGGTCAGATGATACAGCTGACGCATTTCTCTTTCATGAGAGTGTCCAAAAGATACAGTAAAAGGGTAAAAATTCAACCCATGGGATATCCATTTTAGATCTACAAAATCAACCGAAATCAACCAAAAAGCCTTCTTCTGGCTGAGCAGTTCCTTTTCCCCTTCTCCTGTCAACACAACATCAGCTAAAGGAAACGCAAGCCTGTGCCAACACAAATAAACTGAGGGGCCGCAAGCCCAGAGGGAGTTCATAGAAATAATCAAAGGAAAGGCCTAGCATCACATAATCAACTTCTTTTAGGTTTTTGGGGGCCCGAACATATAGATAACTATCTTTAAGGTCTCTGACAGTACAAGGGCGTCTGCTGAGGGGGCCAGTGAAAACTGGAATCCAGCCAATGGTTTTCCCTGGTACAAGACAGCTGGGTGCTTGTGGGGATTTGTTCTACTGGAGGGGATGCCTTTTTCCAGTTTTTAGGAAAGGCAGTCCTTTGAATTAGCAGTAGTCCCAAACCCCAAGTACAGTAAAAGATGTAGTCATTGTCCATTGCCTTAACAAAAATGGTGGCGAGTTATGCCAATAGAAACCAAGTTAATTGGAGAAAGTGGTTGCATCCTTTAGAAACTGGGTTCCTGATACCAGTTTACAGCTAGACTGAAATATGCTGAGTGATCTCTTATAGCAAAAATAAAAATTAAATCTCAGTTAATGAAAATATCACTAGCCAGGTACAATATGTGGGTCTTCTTGACAAAGAATGTGGCTATATTTTTAAAAGGAAAAAGGTAAAAAAAAAAAAGGATTGTTATATCCAGTCTAGTTATCAGCACTGGCTTAAGGTGATAGAGATGTCAACAGCTGCTAGCTTTAAATCAGTCTTATATTGTGCTTTGCAAAATTTGGCAAAGAATTCATTTTTCAGATAATTAACACCAGCTTATTGCTGCGTTTGCATGCTTTGCCCCAAATAGATAATAACCTAAATCATTTCTGTATCTTAGAGTGATCTTTTCACAGGCTGGCATGCATCAAGCAAAGAACAAGGAAACAGGAAACGTCAAGTCCTAAATCTTTACAATGACTTTATGATATGCAGTTATGCGGAAGGTTTATTGATCAGTCATTGCTGTTTGATATTTTGCTGCAAAGGGCAGAACTTACTCTGGAACTTTCTGCTATCAGTGACTTGGTTAAATTTTTATTCATTATAACTTCAAGACCCTTTTAAAAACAGCTTCCTGAGGCTAATTCATGCCATGCCAAACACAGATTCAATCGTTTTGAATATTAGAGTAGAAGTTCACTTACGGGAAAAACTCGTTCGTGCCGGCTGGTTGTGTAAACAAACAAAACAACACATCTGGGCTTCACATCAAAAGTGTCTTTGGTGAGAGCAGATGTGGCTCCAGCGGTTGAGCACCTGCTTCCCACATGGGGTGGGGGGTGGCGTCCCAGTTTCAGTCCCTGGTGCCTCCTAAAAAATGAATAAACAACAAGCAAAACAAATGAAAAAACCTAGTCAGGGGAGCCGATGTGGCTCAGTGGTTGAGCGCTGGCTTCCCCCATATGAGGTCCCGGGCTCATTCCCTGGCCCTGGTACCTCAAAAAAAAAAAAAAAAAAAAAAAGTATCTTGGGATGCAAAGATAGCTCAGTGGTTGAGTGCTTGCCTCCCATGTACAAGGTCCCGGATTCAATCCCTGATACCTCCTTAAAAATAATAATAAGGTGTCTTTAAACTTCTGCCATGATTCAATATAGGTAGATTGAAGAAGAGGAGGGTGACACTGTGTTAGATGGTTAGGCCTCTATGACAAATACCACACCCTGGGTTGGCTTAAGCACCAAACATTTAGTGTCTCACAGTTTTGGAGGCTAGAAGTCCAAAATCAAGGCATGAGGAAGGCTCTGCTCTCTCCTGGGAATCTGTGGCGTTCTGGTGCTGGTAGACCACAGTCCTTGGGCTTCCGTGGCTTGCATCTCTGCCTTCCTTCTCTCTCCTTGTGTCTGCTCTTCCCTGTTCACTCTGGGTTTTATCAAGTCTCCAGTAATGCAGATGAAGGCCCACCATGATTCAGCAGGGTCACACCCTAGCTAAAAATAGCATCTTCATAAGGTCCTGTTTTTTTTTTTTTGTTTTTTTTTTGTTTTTAAGATTTATTTATTTTATTTATTTATCCCCCCCTTGCCGCTTGTGTTGCTGTGTCCATTCGCTGCGTGTCTTCTTTGTGTCTGCTTATCTCCCCCTTGCTGTGAGGTCTTGCCGCATCAGCCCACCGTGCCCTCACAAGGTGGCCCAGGGAAGCGAACCCGGGGCCTCTCATATGGTAAACCGGTGCTCTATCCATTGAGCCACACCCGCTTCCTGCCGTGAGGTTGCTGCATCAGCCCATGGCACTGCTCAGGCCCGGCATGCCCTCACAAGGAGGCCTCGGGAAGCCAACCCGGGCCTCCCATATGGTAAACGGGGGCTCTATCCATTGAGCCACACCCGCTTCCCAATAAGGTCCTGTTTATATCGGGTTCACACCTCAGGAATTCGGATTCTTATTAAGGACATGCCTTTTTGGGGGGTGCATAATTCAATCTACCACAAAGCCCTTTCACCAAATTATTTCATTTAATCCAACCTATTCTACGAGAGACTCGAGGCCAATCTCAACTTATATAAAGAAATTAAGGTTCAGAGAGGTTAAGGCCAAGAGCACGCTGCTAGTAAAGAAACGGCACTGGAGCAGAACTTGGAAGGCATTTCAAGAAATCATAACTTCAATTAACTTTTTTGCTTAACATTTTGAAGCTTTCAGCAGCAGAAGAACAGCATTAGGAAGAAAAGATTTATGCTGTGATGACCCATCTCTACACCGTGCATCAGAAAGCACAGGATGCCAGCGATGAGTTTTTCCAGCCATTGTGCTAGTAATGATGGCTCCTTCGAGAAAACATGGAAAGGTCTTCTTTTAAAAAGAAGCTTAATGCATAAACCAGAGAGCTGTTTTTGCAGACTCCAAAATTCATTTTGAAGGTTCCATACTAATGAGATAAATTTAAGAGAAAGAAGCCTCTTTCCATCCATCTCATCATTCCATTAAGGAGGTGCTGAAAACCTTTTAAAGTTAGAATACCTAAAATTTTGATCAGTGCTGTATCTTTCACTCATTTCACTGAGCTTTGCTGAAATTGGTTGAGCTATTTATCTGGATACATAGGGGGAATTTATGGAGAGCAAAAACTTTTTTTTCTTTTGCCCTTCCAAATGTAAATCACTACATTTTTATGAGTTGTCTCCAAGCACAGTCATTAAATAATTGTAGGACTGGCCTCAGTGAAACTTGCTTTCTAAACAGTTCTC
>JAQZBX010076970.1:0-14385 GCA_029593785.1 Cabassous unicinctus | reverse complement strand
CTGTTCCACCCTCGTCGTAGGTTTTGAATGTGCGCCGCATCGGCCTCCAGCAGTGCATGATTTTGGGCTGAATACGCAGCAAAGCAGAGTAAAAGGAGGAAGTCTCAGCGCCAGCTTCTTTCTAAAAAACATGAGAAAACAGGAGGTGAGAAAGGAGCTTTCTTTTTTTTTTTTTTTAAAGATTTTTATTTATTTACTTATTTATCCCCCCCTTGCTGCTTGTGTTTGCTGTGTCCATTCGCTGTGTGTTTTCTCCGTGTCTGCTTATCTCCCCCTTGCTGTGAGGTCTTGCCGCATCAGCCCACCGTGCTGCGCGGGCCGGCCTGCCCTCACAAGGAGGTCCCGGGAAGCGAACCCGGGGCCTCCCATATGGTAAACGGGAGCTCTATCGATTGAGCCACACCCGCTTCCCGAGAAAGGAACTTTTGCGTGGGAAGGACGGGGTGGGCGGCCAGCGGCCTCCTCTGGGCGCATCCACCACCCAGCTGCACGCGGACGCGGTTTTGCGAGGACTCACCATCCCTGCGAGGCCATCACGTGTCTCTCTGGAGGCAGTTTAAAAGCACGCTCTCAATTAGCACCCAAAAAGGGAGGTCCTTACCCCTATGTTACGGACTGGGAAACCGAGGCCCGGGAGGTGAAGTGGCAAGAGGAGGACTGACCCTTGACCCAGGCTCTGCGCAACTCTAACCCAAGACGCCAGGCCTCCTCCCAGGGTGGGGAGGGGGCCAGGTAGACACCCAGCAATTTCAAAAGAATTTTAGGAAAAAAGATTTCAGTTTGGGTCTCCTAGTATAGGTTATTATAATGAAGAGCTTTAAAAAAAATCGCGAGGTTGTAATTATATCTAGTGATTAGACAGTACACTACACTGTGATTATTTCATTTAGGCACTTATTAGATTGAAAACAAGATATTTTAGCATGATTTAGCCCCAACACATGTCTGCATACCACAGAGGTGAACTGTAGGCAATAATGTGTAACACATTTCGGGAAAGTTTAATTTTAACATGGCACTACATTAAACAAATTAGCACAGAATTAAATTGCTTTCAATTTTTACATCATTTAGCACCTATGATGGAAACTCAAGCTGCCCCGTGGCTTTGGTCGCTGCCAATCCATCCAATCAGCGAACGCGCACGTTCGGAGGACAGTCGAGTCCCTGCTGCCTTGCTCTTCCCTCACCCCACTCTGGCTTGAGGAAGGGCTCCTGGCTTAGCCCTCTATACCAGACCAGTCCAGAAATTCCACTCTGGGCACGGCAGCCACAGCAGCACCCAAGCTCTCTTCCCAAAGACACGTCTCTCTGGAGCCAAAGGATGCAGAGCCTCCTCCCGAGCAACGAGTAACGAGGCACTGAGCCCTTTAGCCCCCTGCAGGCGGCACTTGACCTGGCTCCCCCTGTGACTTGGGGGCCTTGGCAGCCAGGGCACGTGTGCCTGAGGGGACACGGTCTATGACAAGAGCAGGCAGGGGCCCCACCCTCCTGGGAAAGTGTGAGGCAGGATCCAGGGTGTGAAGGAGGCAGAACCGGGCGAACGAAACCAGAGCTGGGGGTGCTCTGGCCAGGCCCACAGAGCTCGTCGTGGTCCCCCGTGCCCTGGGCAGCCCGCCCCTGAGAACCAGCACTGCCACTGCAGCAGGGGAGGCCTCGGAAGGGGGACCCCAGCAGGGGCACCTGAGGCCGTCCCTGAAGGGCTTGGCAGACCCTCCCCTCGTTTACAGAGAGAGAAACGGTGCCCCAGAGAGGCGGCGGCGGCCGAGCCGGCAGGGGCGCCCAGGCCCTGCCCTCTCCTCCTGGGCTCTCCAGCTGTCCTGGCCCATGAAGCCCTTTCCCCCACTGACAGAAAACCCAGCCAGGGACGACTGTCTTTGTTTTACGTTTTCTTCCTTAAACTTGGCTCATGCATCCGACACTTGCTCCTGCTTGTCTAAAACTAGAAACTACGCTAAGAAGGCACATGATTTTGCACAAATGATGGATGTCGCCATAGAGAAACTCTGCTTGTGGGCGCTACGGGGCGGCTGCGGATTGGCCCGCTCCTCCTCTCCCTCGGTTACCCTGAGCGCTGCCTGGGCAGGCTGCACTCGGGGCTGGGTGGGCCGGGCTGGCGGCCCCTCTCAGGGCTGGGTCCTCCGGTGGAGCCGTCAGGTGACTGGAACCGGCACTGTTTGCTCCCCACAGAGATAATGCCAGCTGGACCTGTTACTGAATTCACTTCCGCTTACTTCTACATGTTCCACGAATCGGATGGAATGTGAACACGAAAAGAAAGCATTGCTTTGTTTCATGTTTTGGAAAGACTCAAGAAAGGCGAGTCAGTGGAAGGCTTGTGGCTGAACCAGGGATCGGGGAGAACCATAAAGGTATACATGATAGAGAATCAAGGCCAAAGTCATGGAGATCAGTGGACTCGAGCTGCTATTTCAGGGTCTGGAGGGACTCATTCTTTCTCAAAGAAACGGGAAAGGAAAACTCTAGACAGTGCACTGTGGGTGCAGCTTCAGCAAAACCTGACACGAGACTCCAACCTGCCCCCACCCCAGGGAGAAGGTCCGTCCCCACCATGGTGATCAAACGCATGGTTACGCTTGTGCTGATGTTTAACTTTGTCAGGATTCTCCCTGCTTTGCCTTTTTCTCCCGAATGCGGTTGACATTGCATTCGACTGTTGGGCGCATGGTTGTTTCCGGGTGCTCTGCAAGGGCCCCTTACAGTCAGGTGTGTGTGATGTGACCGAGTTTGAGAACCAAGGGTCCAGTCTATGGAGCCCAGTCTGGGCCCTCCAGATCCTTGCAGGGTTCCAGAAGGAGGGAAGGGAAATCTTTGATTTTCAAAAAAAGTAAATATCTGAGCCACGATCCATGTTCCAAAATCCTGAAGGAGACCCAGGCACACGCCCCCGTTCCACAGCCTCTGCTGGCCTCATGCTCACCAGAACTCCCGCCTGGCGCTTGTCTGGGCGTTTAAGTAATGAAGAAAATAGGGCGATGGAGTGTCACTTGACAGATACTGCCTGCACAGAGAGGAGATCTGAGCAGGAGTCTGCGGGGAGGGGGCAGTGAGCTGGGGGCATTCGACAGGGGCAGACGGAGGCCCAGGGAGCCCTGGCGGCAGAGCTGGGCGGGGCCCTGGCCGGCCCTTCGCCTGGAGTCTCTGAGCCCGTCACATTGTGGATGAAGTGAGAGGATCCACACTGGCAGTGAACTGCGAAACATGAGACACTTTTACCCCCCGGGCCCACGTGCTTTCTGAGAACGACCCACATACCATTTTGTGTATATTCTGAATTTTCATTCTCTGCATCAGTGAGGTTTCTTTTGCTTTCAGCAGCAGGACACAGCTCTGAATGAAGTCACAATAAGCAAATTTACTGTTGTTCTTTAAGTCGTATTTTACAATGAGCTGCTGACACTCCTCTTTGCTTATGTCCAGATTGAATTTCTCCACAAGGGCTAAAAAAAAAAAAAAAGTCAGTTCAATCGGTGGTGAATTGTCCATTTGCTCATTTGTCCGTTCAGTCAACATTGCTGAGGAGCTTTCTCTGGCTCAGGGCTGGGTCGGGTCTTGATGAACAGGCTCACAGTGGTGAGAACAGGTTTGGACACAGGTGGGAGGAGGGTGACCCCACAGCCTGCCCCGCCCGCGCCGTCCAGCTGTACGGTGCCCAGGACGCTGTGGGAGCCGTGACCTACAGAGCAGGTGGGGAGGGAGGAGGGGAGGGGCCTTCCCATGGGACAGGAGCCCGAGCAAACGCGTGGCATCAGAGCAGGGCACGACTGGCGCGCGAGGGGCACAGCGGAAGGGTCCACGTGCTCGGCTGTGAGCCTGGCAGGGGCTGGGCCTTGGGGAGCCCCAAAAGCCTCACGGAGGAATTCCCACGTGGCCTTCTGAAAAAGCGTTTTTCCATGGGGTTTTGAAGACATTCTCAGGAGTATATTAGACTGCGAATTTACACGTTTTGAATTTTCATCCCAGTGACAACATGAACTATGTAAAACTCATGTTCTGGGGTACATGGAGGACTCTAATGAGACAACTGCCACGCAATTCCAGGGCTTGAGTCTGCCGTAAAGTGCTGAAAGAAAATAACTACCAACCACGAATCTTATATATGGTGAGGCTTTCTTTCAAAAATGAGGAAGAGATTAAGACATTTGCAGATAAACAAAAAGCTCTAGCTCATCACCACTAGACTGGCTCTACAAGCAACGCAAAACGGAGTTCTTCAGACGGAAAGGAAAGGACGTGAGACTGGTTCAAAGCGGCATAAAGAAATAGACATCTCTGATGAAGGTCACCATCGGGTGGTTACAGATGCCGGCATTATTGTATTGAATTTTTGGTAGGTAACTCCACTTCTTACTTCCTACAGGAGCTAAAATGCAAATGCATAGAAAGTAATGACAAGTCTATGGTTTTGGACATACAGTGTACAAAGGCACAACTTGTAACAAGTACAAAAAAAGGTGGGGGGGATGGAGGGTCATAGGAAAAGCATATGTACATGCTGTTGAAGCCAAGTTGGTATCAAATCAAATATGATTGTAACCACAAGGAAACTATATGGAAAACACATCCAGAGAGAAATGAGAAGGACTCAGTATGGAACAACACAAATAATCAAATAAATATGAAAGTAAGCATTAACGGGAGATTTGAGGGACAAAAAAGGTACAAGACTTACAAAGACTAGACAGCAAAACGTCAGAAGAAAGCCCTGCTCTGCGGGAAGGGAGAGTCAAGCCTCATAACGTGGAGCCTCTATTTGGGACGAGGAAGTTTCGGTGATGGACGGTGGTGGCGGCAGCACAACATTGTGAACATAATTAACAGCACTGAATTACATATTTGAATGCGGTTAAAAGAGGAAAATCTAGGTTGTATACATGTTAATAACAATTAAAAAATAAAAAGCCATGGAATTGCAACCACAGTGAACCCTAAGGTAAACCGTGGACTATAGTTCACAGCACAATTATCAAAATGTGTTTTCATCAGTTGTAACAAATGCTCTACCCCAATGCAAGGTGTAAAGAATACGGGGCTACGTGGGAACCTTGTATTTTATGCATGATTGTTCTAATAAAAAATAAAAGAATGCACTAAAGAATACAAGTATATCCATTAAAACCAACATCCGTGATTTGGCTTCAGCAATACATATGTCACATAAAATCAGTGTAAGAACATTAGATTATTAGGATTTCATAATTTTTATATTTAGTTTATGTCTTTTAAAAATAAAAGTTTATAAACTGAAAGAGTTTATGCCTCGTTTTGTTTGTACCTTTAAAAGGTACATAAAGGTACATAAAATAATTTAAATCTATATTGGAGGTTCTCAAGAAATTGTTTTCCTTTAAAAGGGGTCGGTAAGAAATTAGGGAGCTAAGGGGCTTTAGGAGAGGGGTGACACGGCTAGATTCACCTTCCTGCCATGCAGAACGCTGCATAAGTAACATGCAACCGTTGGTGCACGTATAAACCCATCTGGTTTAATTTTTAAAGTTCATCAAAGTAGCACCTGGTGAAAAATGAAACGAGGAGGAAGAGCGGACAGTGACGTGAGCAGGGCCCTGGGCTGCGTGAAGAGTGTCCCACGGCCCTCCCCACCTCCTCCACCGTTCCCACGGCCCCCTGCGCCCCCTGCCATCAGCTGGCAAAGTTCTTTGGCGTGTACCCTGCCAAGCCACCACAACCAAGCCCGCGACTTCTCCAGGGGCTGACTCTGAAGTTGAAATGCAGTGGAGAGCTTACTCTACCCGGCCCTGCAAACCTGCTCAGCGGCAGGACGCAGGACGCCGTGCCTTAGGGGCTCTCGTCCCTCCCTCGGGGTGTGTTCAGGGAGGTCACTCGCCTGCCGTCTCCACCCAGACGCTTCCACTGGCTTTCTGCTATGTTCCTCCTTCCCCCTCCCCAGGGGTAGGACTTCTGCCCAGAGCCGCCTCTTGCCAGTAGGAGGTGATAATGTATCATCAACACAACAAACCCAGGAACTCAGAGGTGGTGATTTCCCCTTGCTTGTTCACATCCTTCTCTTTGCATTCCTTCAAGAGCTCTCGCCAACAACCTTGAACTTTCTTTCTGAGCTTGTTCTCTATGGGCTCGCAGTTCTGCAAGGGCGGAGTGCTTGGCCCTGGGGCTGTGCTAGCTGGAGTCTAACAAGAGAGGAGAGAAAATTGTGTTTTAATTTGCATTGAAAATGAAAGTAATAAGACCAAATTACAGATGTGACTCGGGCTGTGAGGCTCAAAATTTTACAGGTGCTATTATCTATCTCAGAAATAAAACGAAAGGTAAAACATAGACGGCGGTTTTACAATTGAATTTTTATTTTCATTAGTGGTCTATATTTGTGCCAAATCATAATACCCAAATAGTTTTGGAAGTAAATACATGGCTAAGGTTCAACTATACAGAAATGCTACTTCAATGTAGTACTGACATGTGTGGGGAAAGCGAGGATGATGTTGTCACCAGAGAAAGAATTCCATCAAAGAGAGGAAATTGACTTGCCTTTGCGTGGAGCATTCAATCCCGTGTTCACTCCCAGAGTAGCGGATATTTTGAAACCACGTGGACCAAGTCTGAAGCAAGGTTTGCTCTTTATCACATTTTCCATTTAAAAACAAGGAAGCAAATTTGACATAGCGCAGAATTCTCTCCCGACTGCCAGAATTACATCTGCACCCATCTCAGCGTGTGGTTATCTTGAGTCATAACACACTCAGCTGGAGCCCTGACCTGCCTCCCTAATTCTGCGCCATTGAGCCTCTGCCGTCACCGTGGATGACAACTCCTTTCTTCTTGTTTCTTGGGATGCAGATGTGGACGTCCTCCCTGACACTTCTTCCTCCCTCTCCACCCCACACTGAAGCCTTCAGGGATCCCTGCTGACCCTGCCTCCGTGGTTTATCCAGAACCTGACCCCTTCGAACCAGCTCCCCCTCCACCCCGTGATCCAGGCCACCTCCGCCTCTTGCCTGCGTGGCGGCCTCACCTCCTCACTGCCTCTGCTTCTGCCTGTCCCCTCTGTGCCAGCCCCTACGCCCCACAGTCTCTTTCCAACACAGCCGCAGAGCAGGCTTTGTAAAAGGCCAGCGGGTCATGTCACTCCTCTGCCTAAACACTTGCAAAGGTCCGCTTCCCCCTCGGAGAGAAAGCCGAATCCCCCCCAGGGCCCTTGAGGTCTCGTTTCCTGTGGCGGCCGCAGCAGATGGCCACAAATTTACTGGCTTAAAACAACACAAATTCATTCTCTTCCTGGTGTGACAGTTTGAAGCAGGGTGGACCCCAGAAGATCATGTCCTTAGAGCTAATCCATTCCTGTGCCTGTAAGCCCATTGTAGATGGGACCTTTTGATTAGACTCAGCTACGGGACCTTCGTCTTGATGAGGTCACTTCAGGGGGCATGGCCCAGGGTGGGTCTTAATCCTTACTGGAAGCCTTTATAAATGCAGGAATGAAAAACCTCAGACACAGAAAAAAGCCGCAGAGACAGAAAGAAGCCTCCAGAAGTTGAAATCAATGAACCTAGGAGCGAGAAAAGCCACAGACAGAGCCGCCCAAAGCTGAAGCAATGAGGCCTGGAGGAGAAGGGAGAGACGAGGGGCACTGTCACGTGCCTGATGGCCCACAGCTGAACTCAGGAGAGAGCGACCCGGAGGAGAAGGCAGAGACTGGCAGAGCCGCCACTGTGTTCGCCATGTGGCAAGAGCCCAGGAGCGCCAACAGCTGACCATCAGGAAAAGAGCTTCGCCCGATACCTTGGTTTGGACATTTTCCCCAGCCTTGGAACTATAAGCATTTTTTTTTTTTTAAAGATTTATTTATTTCTCCCCTCTCCCCTCATTTTTTTGTGCTTGCTGTCTGCTCTGTGTGTCTATTCACTGTGTGTTTTTCCGTGTCTGCTTGTCTTCTTTTTAGGCGGCACTGGGAACCAATCCCAGGGCCTTCCAGAGTGGAGAGAGGCGCTCAATTTCTTGGCGCCACCTCAGCTCCCTGGTCTGCTGCATCTTATTGTCTCTCCTCTGTGTCTCTTTTTGTTGCGTCATCTTGCTGCACCAGGTCTCCATGCAGGCCAGCACTCCTGCGCGGGCCAGCACTCTGCGTGGGCCAGCTCGCCACACGGGCCAGCTCGCCTTCACCAGGAGGCCCTGGGAATTGAACCCTGGACCTCCTATATGGTAGATGGGAGCCCAGTCGCTTGAGCCACATCCATTTCCGGAACTATAAGTGTTTAACCTAACAAATCCCCATTATAAAAGCCAATCCATTTCTGGTATATTGCTCCCAGGAGCTTTTAGCAAAGGAAAACCCACAGTTCTTGAGGGGAGTAGTCTGAAATGCGCTGAACTCAGGGTGTTGGCAGGGCTGTGTTCCTTCCTGGAGCCTCTAGCCTGGCCTCTTCCAGCTTGCAGAGGTTCGTCTGCTTTCCTGGGCCCATGGCCCCTTCCTCTGTCTTCAAAGCCAGCCACGGCAGGTCAAGTCCTTCCCATAGCATGTCACCCTAACCACCCTCGTCCCTATTTAAGGACCTTGGAGATGTCACTGGGCCCGCCCAGATAACCCAGGCTAACCTCCCTCTCTTACAGTCAGCTCATTAGCAGCCTTCTTTCCCCCTTGCCACAGGCTCCAGGAACTGGGACATGGAGCTCCTGACTCCCTCCGCCCTGCTCTGCTTACCGCCTTTAACCTACTCAGTACTCACTATGTTTCCTGGTTCTTGCCCATCAGCCCCAACCCGGTTGTAAACCACATGAGGGCAGGGAATAGGTTCATTGTGATATTCTCAGCTCTGGAAAATACCCAGCTTACAGGAGGCACATAATACATATGTGCTGAAGGAATGAGTGAATGGGTAATCAGCGTGCAGTGTGGCAGGGGTTCCATCCTACGCATGGTGTTGAATTCTCTCAACCACTCTTCCCTGAGATATTGTCACTCCTTTCTGCAGACAAGGAAAGAACCATAGGAGGCTGGGCACCTTTCTCCATCATAGGCCAGGCAGCCCTATCCAGGGTACTGGGCTGTGCCAGGGAGAGGATGCCCTGTGGCCCAGGCTGGGATGCCAGGGGTCAGGGCTGTGCCCTGTGACCCAGGCTGGGATGCCAGGGGTCAGGGCTATGCCCTGTGGCCCAGGCCGGGATGCCAGGGGTCAGGGGTGTGCCCTGTGGTCCAGGCCGGGATGTCAGGGGTCAGGACACTCTGTGACCCAGGTTGGGATGCTGGGGGTCAGGGCTGTGCAGGAGATAGGCCTCGATTTAAAATCAGGGTTCTCCATGTATAACTGAGGGGAGGGACCCCTCTCAGAGCCTTGGTTTCTTCAACTGTAAAATGGGTATAACATTGATGTCTGGGTACCGGGGCCGAGGTCCGACACTCACAGGGAGCTATTTGCCACAGGGCAGGATCACCCTCCTGGCCCAGGGCAGCCCACGGTGCTGCCCACAACTGCGGACTCCCTCCGCACCCTGACCATCCACCTTGCCCCCCGTGTCTTCCCCACACTCCTTTCCACCCAGCTCTCTCCTGCCCTTTTCCTCCCAGCCACCTGCTGTGTGCCCCCCACCCCGCAGACACCCACCTTGTCCGTTGCCTGCACACTGAGCAAACCCTCGGGCCCACCCGAAAGTCCCCCAGCCTGACAGGAAGGTGGCTCTGGCGTGAGGCAGCAGGGGGTGCGGCCAGGCTGCGCACTCACACAGGGGTGGCTCCGTGGTTTGGGCCCTTCCTGTGGGTCACAGGTGGAGAGCTGGGGCACACTGCTTCCCCGCTGGGCCCGGCCCGAGTCGCTGGAAGCCGGCGGGGTCTCGGCCTTCCCCGCACTGAACTTGCTCAGGAAGTCCTGGTACTTCAGCCTCCCCTTGGCGTCCACCGGCATCTCGCTCCACAGTCTGTCAAACTGGTGAGGAAGCAGAAGTCATTTCCCACGCGTTAGTGTGAGAACCCAGCAGACTCCCGGGTGGCATGACGGGAAGTGGGACGAGAGGCAGTGAACGGCAGTGACAGGCAAGGGCTCAGGCACTGGCAGGAGTCCGGGGCCCGAGTCGACAAAAAAAATTAAAAAAGGAAAAACCCATTCGGTCTCCACTCGGTGGAAGCCTCTGGAAGACTGGAAAAGCAAAGACGAGAGGGTTATTCATGGCTTCCGCAGGACATTTTTTAATTGAATTGGGCCCTCAGCGAGCAGTTTAAGGCCATTAAATCTCGCCATCAGTCACGGCGGCTGAGCTGCAGCATATGAGAGCGTTTTAGGGGGAAATGCAAATCAAACCTCCAGCCCACCTCCGTCCCAGGGAAGCCCCAGCCAGGCCCATCTCTCACTCTTCCAGGTACACCTGAGTTCCGCAAACAGCTCAACGGGTGACGCGGCCCCCAGCCACAGTATTTGCATCAACAATTTATTTCACCCTAAGGGCAAAAAATGTCTTCTCACAAGATGAAAAGGGAGGCATTTGGAAAACTGCAGAGAATTTTATGGCTTTGTGTTGTTACTGTCTGATGCCACAGACGGTATCAAAGCCACACGGCCCGCACTGATAGAACAAAATGACTCAATGCATCCTAAATGAGCCACTTTGATGACTTGAGGGCTTTTAGGGAGGCAAGAAGAATGGTAACTTACTTCCAATTTGATTTTTTTATAGCCCCCGAAGCCCAAAGGAGGCCCCGCCTGCAGCAGAGCTGCCAGGAGCAGCAGCCTTCACGGGGGCGAAGGGAAGGCGCGGCTTCCATTTCCTTCCCTCCGTCCTGAGTTCCCCTGGGGGGCCTGGGCTTTGCCAGAAACCGAGTTTGCTTCTGGGTCTCCACTGGGGTTTTCCAAAAGCAAATTACAAGTGACCACGTCCAGGTCTATTTGGAATCCCTGAAATGAAGTAGGGAGGGGTAAGGAAGAGGAGGGAGAATGCTCTGGGCGCTGAAAAGGCAAAAAGGTTTAGTTTGGGACAATACTCTTGAAAAAAATTTTTTTTTTAAATTTTGAGGTAATTACAGATTTGCAGGAAGTTGCAAAGATAATACAGAGAAGGTGCCTGTACCCTTCTCCCAGCTTCCCCCAAAGGTTATGGCTCATCAAAGCCAGGACACTGACACGGGTGCCAACTGTGTGTGTGGTCCTCTGCCATTTCCTCATGTGTGTAGATTCACGGTGGTTTAACTGTGAACAATGAGGACAAACCGTTCATTGGAGTGGATGACGGGCCCCTGGGGAGAGGAAGTGACCACAGAGTCTCAGATCTCACAACCCCCATGTAGGGTAACCCACACTACTGGCCCTCAGCTCCAGCACCCTGGGCCCGCCGGGAAAGCTTTCCCCAACCGCTGGCCAGACAGAGGTGCTATCTGCTATGCTACACCCCAGCTCAGCCCCTTCCCACATCAGCATGGAAGCTCCCCGAAGGGGCCTCTCAGGTTCAGCATCTTGCAAAGGGTCTGGCACATAGCAGGTGCTCAATAAATGTTTGTTCACCTGCTGAACTTTCGAAAAGACTCAGATGCTAAGGCTGATCTGTCCCAAGGGAAAAACGCTTTAAAAATAAAAATGCTACAAAGAGTGACAGATAGGAGGTGGTAACCACTCTTCTGAGAGCACTGATCATGATGAGGAGGAAGAGGAGGCTGCAAGAGAACGCTGCTGCCACCCCACCCTCACCCCACAAGGAAAAGCCAAATAGTCTTCAAGGTCAGAACTTTTCCTGAACCCCTCAGAGAGCTGGGGCCACGGTGATCCAAGGGGCCTGGATTCCAGACCTGTGAACTCTCACCGCTGGCAGCGCATGGGAGGGTGGTGTTTGCCCCAGAAGAGACGGGAAGAAACGAGCCACAGTTTAACACGTTCCTGAAGGCCAAGTACTGTGGTTGAATTGTGTCCCCCTGGGACGGGGGAGGATGATCTTACTTGGAAACAGGGTCTCTGCAAATGTAACTAGGCAAGTGAAGATGAGGTCCTACTGGATTAGGGGCACCCTCGGCCCAATGACTGGTATTCTTATAAGAAGAGACAGAGACACACAGACACCCACAGACAGAAGACGGCCCTGTGAAGACTGGAGAGATGTGCTGACAAGCCGAGGAACGCCGAGGATTGCCAGCAACCACCAGAAGCGAGAGGAGGCAAGGCAGGATCCTCTCCACAGGTTTCAGAGGAAGCCTGGCCCTGCCAACACTTTGACTTCAGACATCTGGCCTTCAGAACCGTGAGACAATCAATGTCTGTCTTTAGCCTCCCAGTTTCTGGTCATTTGTTATGGTGGCCCTCAGAAGCACCGAGTGTGGGCTGGTGTAGCAGCTTAGACAAGCAGGGGCACCAGTACGAAGAGAGTTCACATTCCCTCTCGGGCTCTTCTCCAAAGCCCCTACCAGTGCTCACCTCACGAGGAAGACAGGGCAGCCAGGAGGCTGCAGAGAGGCCCCTTGGTGGTGCAGGCCGGCCCTGAGGTGACTGGCAGGGCAGAGAGCACTCCAGACCTTCCTCACATTGGAAGCAAAGGCCTAGAGCCACCAGGGGCCTGGAGGAGTGCAGCAGTCTCCAGGGCAGCTGGGGAAGAGACAGAAGAAAAACCCTCTGCCTCTAGGACAGGGGAAGGAGTCCCTCCTTCCAATTCCCAGGAACCAGGCACTGATCCCCTGCTTCTGGTGAAAGAGTAGAAGCAAAGGCCACCTGGCCTGTGGAGAGGCGGTCGACTGTCTTGGGCCAAGGATCTGCACCAAAACAGAGCAGAGGTTGGCAACCACTGAGAGAGGGCCAGGAAACTGTCTCCTGCCCAAGATCTGCACAGATGCAAGACAGGAATGTTGGAACGTCAGGCCCTGCCTAAAACGGAGGCTGGACCAGCAATAGCAAGAAACCCCACACACCCGTCATGAGTCCAGCATCAAGTAATAAGCAGTAGGGGTGTAGGAAGAGATCCCTCTCTGCTGCGGATGTGTAGGCACTGCTGAAAGCTGAGGGTGGAGTAGGAATCCTGAGAAAAACGCTCCGGGATCCCCAATTCCACTCTGAGCACACTAGGCACACAATAATGGCAACACCTTACCTGTAGGAATTAGGTGTGTGTGTGCAGTGGGGTAAGGACAGCAGCAACAAACTCAAACACAGCTCAGTGCTGACTTGAGGGACTCAGCCCCCCCCACTAGGGAACTGACACAAAAAGAGCTATGCCCATTTTCAGGCATAAACATTATTTGTACCACAGTTTCTGCTGTTCTTTTATGCAGACATTCAGTAATAATAAACAAAATCACACACACACACACACACGAAAAACCTGAGCTATTGTCAAGAGATACAGCAACCAACAGAACCAGACTCACAGATGACCTGGGTGTGGGAACTGCCAGAGAAGAACTTCACAACTCTGATTAATATGCTAAAGGATCTAGTGGAAAGGGCGGGAAACAAGCATGAACCTGTGGGGGATTTCAGCAGCGAGATGGAAACTATTAAGGAAAATTATATCACCTTCTTCAAATGCAACAGAGAAATCAGGACAGATTAGAAATGGAGAACCCCACAGCAATAGAGGCCAAAGTTGGTGTGCGGCCCGCAGGCGCAAGGGCACGATACAGGTGGTAGGGGCTGGAGTTTCAATATCCTCTCAGGAACAGGGGCAAGATGTGCCTACATGAGGGGGGCAATTAGAACTGAGCCCCCAAAGCTAGTACTCAGAGCTGAGATAGAAAGAGGCACCTAAGTGAGAGCTGGAACTGGGCCTGGGCTGTGAGTGGGCAGGTTTGCTCTAGTTACCAAGAACAAAGACTGTGAGGTGAGGTTTGGAGCAGGCCATCCCTGAGGACCAGGCTGAGGACCTGAGAAGCCTCCTCACTGTGAGGACGGCACAAAGGAAAGACTCCCAGGTGAGCCGAGTGTGTGTGTGGGGGTGTCAGGGGATTTATTAGAACAATCCTAGCTCCTGCTCCCTTCCTCACACCCCATGACTGATCTCATCGGAGGGCCGTGGTAACATGACCTGGGCAGGAGGAGCTCAGTCCCTCCCTCTGCTCCCCTTTGAGATCTGCCCCATGGAGAGAGCACGTGAACACCAGCAGACATCTCGTCAGCTCCAAGGATGCTGCAAGACGGGAGAAGCTCTGCACAGCACTGAGGCAAGAGAACTGAGGACCGAGACTCCTATCCCCAGCCGAACTATCCTTAAAGAAGGAGGGTAAAAGAGAGAAATTCTCAGGCTTACACTTCCCTGGGGAACAAGTGATAGCGTACTTTACCAAAGGGAAAAGTGAGCCAGAAGGCAGGTGTGGGGTATGAGGTGTGACTGTGGGTAAGTAAGGCAGTAAAACATGCTGTAAATCTAAAAAAAATATTGATTTACAAAACTGTGGCAGAGATTACTAGCTGTCCACCAATATCCATTCTC
>JAQZBX010076969.1:0-14348 GCA_029593785.1 Cabassous unicinctus | reverse complement strand
AAATGCTTGCCAGCATTGCTGTCAAAATAAATAAATAAATACAAAAAATAAATAATACACAAAGTAAATAAAATACACAAAACAAATAAAATTTTCCACCACTGAGGGTCAATCAACAATTGCATGTATGGGAGTTGGGGAAAACTATGGCCAGAGGTGTGTTCTGTCTTTAGAGAATTTGAAATAGCCAGAAAAGAGAATATTAATAGAGTGCTAAGAAATTTTCCCTTGTGATAATACTTTAAAGACCATCCATAGTAATCCCATTTCCAAACGTGCCTCTGTGAATTAAATACTTGGGTGTGGATTCAGTGTTGTTCAAGTATGGTCTATAGACCATTGCTCTTTAGGGAGCTTTTATTACTGGTCAGTGAGGAAATAAAGAAATTGAGAGTAAGCATTTAGAGAATTTTAAAGCTATTTGACAGAGTAATTTGATGCTTATAGAATCTTAACATAATTTTAAAATTGGTTGTATATTTTGTTTGCCTTTGAATTTTAAACTTTGTTTTCTAATAATTCATGTTTAGTATATTTTACAAAAATGCCCTCTGTGTGTATCAGTCAGCTAAAGGGGTGCTGATGCAAAATAATACCAGAAATCAGTTGGTTTTTATAAAGGGTATTTATTTGGGGTAGAAGCTTATGGTCACAAGGCCATAAAGAGTAAATTACTTCCCTCACCAAAATCTGTTGTCATGTGATGGGGCAAGATGCCTGCTGGTCCCAGCCAGGTTTCAGCCCTCCTTTTCAGGCTCCGTGGTCCCAGCTTCTACTGGTCTCAGCTCTAGGCTGCTCGACTCTCTCCCCCGGGCTCATTTCTTTTGGGGTTCAGCTGCTCTGTTCTCTCCACAAGGTCAGCTGTAGGCTATCAGGCTCTTTCTCTTCCCAGGGCCACTGCCATGTCTATGGAGACGTCTCTATTCCTCTCTGTTCTTCTCCTGTGTATTTACTTCCCAGGGCTCCAGCATCAAAAAACTCCAACTAAGTCCCCTGCTGTGTAGTTTTCTCTGTGACTCAACATCCTACTGACGTAGCCCAATCAAAGCCTTAATCATAATTTAATCAAGTAAAAGTGAAACCTCTGAATTTAAAACAATCTAATGCCCAGAGGAAGAGACCAGTTTACAAACACAATCCAATATCTATTTTTGGAATTCATAAACAATACCAAACTGCCACAGTGTGAGATTAGAATTTTTTAAAAAGCAAGTAACTGATTCTTCACCACAGATTGTTTGAGAAACATTGAAGATGACCCAAGAGAACTATGCATAAACTATAGTGCATAGAAAGACTAGGATCGAAACTACAATTCCTAAGTGACCATTTAGATTTCTCCAAAGTGAAGATGACAAATCAGGACACTATTGGTCCTCAGATGTATGAAAAGATACTGCTGGTCACATAACTGAATGATGGATTATACCGCATTTAGAGCCACAACACTTTTCAAGGGCACAGTTATAATTGCTGCACCAACTAGAAATATAAATTGGATGTTTTAAAGTAAGACCTATGGAGGCTGTTACCCACCTGAACGTATTGTCAATAAATCATTTTTATTTAGCTCTGTCTAGTGATTATGTAGAAACCGTTTCCAGTGTTGTAGTCAATTTTAAAACATTAAGAGCTTAGTTGTTGCATTCCCCCTGAATAACATCAAGAGCTATTACATTATGGACTAATGATTTGGCAAATTTAATTATGTAAATCAAAGCTATTTTGACATTTAGATGCTCAAAAAGAATACGTCTATTGAATGTTTATGGATTTATTCATTTTAAACATTTTATTTTTCTCATCAATTAAAGTCTTCTCTTGTGTGGATATCCTATTGATGAATGAGAATATATAATACCTTTTCTTTAAAAAAATACTAAACTTTGAAGAGAGTAATGGAGCATTTCACAGAATATCTGATACAGAAAATTTCTCAACTTAGATAGTGAGAAATGGATGATTGATTAGCCAGAGAAACAACTTTTAAATAGGTAGCTAGATTTCTTTGAATTGTAATAACCTAGTTATCTATATTAACAATTTAATTTGCATGTTAATTGAACCTGACTGGTTAGTGTAAACTGACTAAAGAGAAAATTCATAGAAGCAGTTGCAGTGCTTCTTCCAATTTCTGGAAGTTCTTGGTTCTGATTGGGCAAAATAGAAAGTTACAGTGTGACATCTTAGATCACCTAAACAATCTAAGCTAGGGAAAAATAATAAGCAGGGCAAATTCACTAGATAGGCCAAAACATGATGTAAAAACCATGTAATTTGGATTTGGAAAGCTTTGCTCTGAGTCCAGAGCAATTCTAACAAACCAACTGACCATGTCACCAAAGGCAACTCATTCATTCTTCCCTTCCAATTTTCTTTTCTCCAGTAATCCATTATTAAGTACCTACTTACTGAGGCACCGTGGATTCAAAAATATCTAGGACATGTTTCCCACCATTAAGAAATGCAGAATTTTCCAGAGAATAAGAATAATACATTCTAGTCAAAGTGGAAGTGTAGGGTAATGCCAATGGGAGTAAGAAATGAAGAGCACATAACTCAGTTTCAGGAACTTGCAGGATATTATCCAAGTGAGTGTAATGGCTCATCTAGACTTAAAGCATTAGCAATGTGGAGGGGTCAGAGGAGAGGGGGAGATACAGAGGAAAGGAGAAAAAGCATGTCAGAAACAAGGAACAGCATAAGGAGTCAGGGAATCTGGAAGGAGCAGAGTGTGTGCAGTTTATGCAGCTGGGCTGAGAAGTATGAAGCATGGAGTAAACAGAAATGAGGCCAGGCAGGTCAGTGAGGAAGAGCATGGAATGTCTTTCATAATATATTGAAGAAATTAGACTCAATTCCACAGGATAATAGGAAATTCCAAAAGAGTCTCAAGTAGGTGAGTGGGGTTAAGATTTGCATTTTTTTAAAAAAGCTTTAAAGCAGCTAGAATTTAGATATTTTAGCAGAAATGGAGCCAAGAAAAGATATATGGTCACTAGTTTGGTAAGAAGTAATGAAGGCCTTAATCAAGAAAGCATATTAGTGGCAAAGTGGAAGAAACACGTTTGAGAAATATTTAGTAGTTAAATGTACAGTATGTAGGAGGTAAAGGAAAAGAAGCCATTAAGGACAGCTTCAAGCTTCCTCCTTGGGCAAAGGGGTGAATACTGGTACCTCCAAAGGAGAGAATATTCAGGAAGAGGAGCCAGGTTTAAGGAGGAAGAAGTTGAGTTCATATTTAGGCAGGTTGAGTTTGCACAGCCCATGAAATACCTAGATGGGATGTATAGTTAAGGAAAGACCTCTGGGCTGCAGGATGTATTTTGTTGTCCTCTCCATATAGGTGGTAACTGAAGTCATGAGTGTAGATAAGTGCTGTCTGTGGAACAGTAAGAGGAAGAGGTGAGGGTGTATTCCATTCTTCACCAAGATTGTTTAGCATTTCAGTAGTCCTCCCTTACTAGCTTTATCCTAACCAATAAATGTCCTTTGTGTCTCTGTACATAAGGCCCCTGCCTTCACCTGGAGTGGTTAGGAATAATGACAGATAAGTGACTGATGATAACCTAAGGCTGAGTGAATATAAGTCTTCATGGATGCATAAAAAAGTTGCCATTAATCTGATTCTAATTGGAAGAAAGAGTGAGGGCAGATTCTCCAAGAGGAAGTGAAATACGAGCTGAGATTTGAAGAATGGCTATGACATAATTATATAGAGCAAGCCAAGGACATTACAGGTTGAGGAAAGAGATAACATAAGCAAAGGCACTGAGCTGTGAAGGCCTGGAATTGATCACTGTTGCTGGAACAGTCAGCACCTGGAGAAAGTGAGAAAAGAGCATGAAAAGGGAGAGTTGGGCCAAATGATGGAGCATTTTAGTTTGAGACAAAAGAGACCAGATTTTATTATAAACATTATTCCCTAAGGGGAAGTTTTTAAACAGTGAGGGACATGACTAGAAATGTATTTTGTGAAAATCAAAGAGGAAACATTGTATAGAAGGGAATTTTAAAGATTGGAGAAGCTCCGTCTATTCTGTCTGATTTGAGAAATGAAATGATGAGAGTCTGATATTGGGCAGTGACCAGTGAGAATGGAATGAAAAATAGAGCCTGGAGGACTAAGTTGTGGCATTCAAGAGACAATCAAGGGAGTCAGAGTCATTCCTGGTGGAGGCAATGAGGGAGAACCAGGAACCAGTACTAGAAAGGACGGCAGTCAAGGGGGTCATGCTGCAGAGAGCTGCTGAGTGAGGACCAAAAGAGACATTGCACTGGGTTTATTGATTAGGGGGTCACAAGTGGCATTCGATAGAACCATTTTGTTCAGTTACCGGTGAGGGCCAAATCTAGATCATAGCTGAGGAGTATGTGAAAAGGAAATGGAAATTAAATTTAAATTACTCTATTGGCTGAATTTTTTTTTTTTACTTTTTCCCTCTCAGCTGCCTGATTATTCCTTTTCAGAGTGTTCATTCTTTCCTCCATTTCTCATTGTATCTTTACCCAACTAAAGTTGTAAGTCCTGATAACAATCACCTTTCAAAGTATATTTTATATGTGCTATTTTAATCCTTAACATCACATCAAATGAGACATTATTATTCCACTTAACAGATGGAAAACCTGAAGTTTGAAGTAGTCATATTACATGCCCAAAGTCACATCAGCAGAAAATAACTTAAGATTCAAATCCTGTCTGAAGTCACATGTCATGCCCACAGTCTCTCTAATTATCTCCACCTTCCCTTTGGTAAAGCTCCCAAGTTAAAATTGCAAAAGTCTAGATCACAGACGCCTCTTTATCATGTCCTGCAGATCCTACCTCACTGTACCAAGTCCCAGCAGTGTGTGCATTCTAGAGCAACAGCTGGGCAATACTATTAAATATATTCAGAATGTTCAAGGATTATGAGTTTCCTGCCTCCATGAGGATGCCTTCACTGCCTTTGGATCTTGACACTTTCAGTGACCCAGACTCTGAGCTTAAGCCATAAAATTCCTTTTCATATTCATATCAGTCAGTGGTATAATTGTAACTCATCTTTACCCCCAAACTCTAAAACATGAAAGCAATGCTTTTTAAATCTAGCTATATTTCATTTATCAGAAAAGAAACATATAAATATGTTTTCTATGAGTAGGCTGTCTATTTTGTTTTTCTTTCCTATTCCTGTAAATACTTATTGTCGATATTTTGCAAACTGCAAGGGAAATGAATATAATTTTTTAGTCTAGAATATTGGTACATGTAATATAATTTGATACTCTCTGGGGGTTAATTTTCCATGTTTAATTTATAGTAGGTACAGTGTTTAAATGTATATACTTCTGGTGGTTTAATTGGACTGTGAAATGAAGTTCTCAATGATGATCATGTTTTTATCAGGCAGTTCAACCATATTAGGAGAGATCAGTTCACTGTGACTTAAATGTCCTGTGTAATGGTAATTATTTCAAGTATAACTTGTGTTTTTAAAAATATTAAACGAGATATTATTTATAGGAGTTTATTTGAACAGTTTATGATTCATGAATGGGGGCAGCATCCAAAACCTCATGGAGCTCTGCCAAGGGGGTGGAAAGGGAAAGCTTATTATATAGGGCAAGTGCAGAAGCAAGGGGGGAAATGTTCTAATTGGCTAACATTAATTTTCCATTTCAAATAGGTGGTCTTACAAAGTGGGGAGCAGATATACATTGATTAGTATGGCATTCATGTCCATTCTGATAAGCGATCTCAACTGTACCAAAACTGAATTATCACCAGGTATTGCTTATCTACAGTTCCTTAGGGTGCATACAATTGATCCATTTTCTCAGAAAGCCCTAAAGGTCAATTGTTTTTGTTTTCCAGAAATTACTTTCTTGAAAAGGGTTCCCTCTTAGCAACACCCAATGCAGGCAGCCAGTTTACTTTACTAAACACTTGCAAGGAATTATCAAAGTAATTTAAGTTAGTTTCATGTTTAATTTATATTGTACAATTAAAACATCAGTGAACATGGATCATCGGAGCATAAGTCCCTAGTATGTAGCAGCATGTTCTGAGTTCAAGTCAGATGAAAACACCAACAATGGAATATATTGATTCCCAGGGATCAGTCAACTGAAAAGTGAAAAATTCAAACTGATTATTTCACACTGAACATCTCTGTCCACCATTAAAGCCAAACTGGCTTTTAAATTTATTTCAATTATTTTTCTCTGAAAAATTTTAATCAAACCAGTTTATTCCTTATTTGCTTTATCAACATGTAAGCACACTTTGTTAAAATTAATTTTGTTATTGATTGTATTTATTTTTTAATCTTGTTGATGTGTTAAAAAAATATCTAATAATGATCTAGAAAGCCTTTATCCTCAGAAGTGACAGAATTTCATCAATAGTTTATTGATTTGTTCTCTGGTAATATTTCTATTTTATGGACATGTCATACATAACATTTCAGAATGCATTTAACTCAAAGGAAATGACAGATATTCACTTGCATATGTTGGACAGAACAAGCATTCACAAGGATGTTTATTTTGGTAACACATTTTTATTGAGAAACTGACAAAGGTGTTGAAAAGTATGTTTCTTGTAGCATAAAAAGTCCCAGGGGAGCAGTTACAGGTGGGGACAGTTTAGATTTTAGACTTAAACAAAGAGAACAGCTCTAACTCAAAATAACTTTCTGGATTAGTTATTGATAGATGACTGTAGAAACCCTAAGAACTGATGACAAATTGCCAATATACTTAGAATATAATTTAGCTGAAATATTTAACACATGCAATACAAACAAGATACCGAAAATGAATTTGCCTGCTTTTTCTTTTACTGTAAAAGAAAGCCAAATCCAAATCAAATGTTTGCCAAGTAACATAAGGGGTTTGGGTTTTTTCATTGGTTTCTGTCTTCTATCTACCCTCTTCTTCCTTTACTTAAAGGAGTAGTGGTAAAAAACCACTGTGTTGAGTAAAAAACATGAAAGGAAAATTAAAATAAACAGGTTAATGTTGCAATCAGTCAAAACAAAATCTATTAGGTACATTTTTAATTGAACATGTAATGATTAGTATACTTCAGAGTAATAAGGAATGAACAATAGGCAATTTTTGTAGATGTTGACTGTTGTTAAAATAAAAACTTTAGCAAAATTTGGTTAGATCTCAGAGTTTTATTGAATCAGTTCACGAATAGGGAAGATTCCAATCACTACAAGGTAGAAAAGAATTCTGCTGAACAAAGAGCAAGAGGCTTTCATAGAGAGAAAAAGGGAGTAAATTTCGGAGGAATTTTCCCAGGTTAATGCAGACTACATTTCCTAATATGGTTAGTTCAGGTATTTGCATAGCTATGAGAAAGTTAGCCAGTATAAAATTAGGGAGTTGACGATAGCTGATTGGCTGGTTTAAATGCTGTTTTCTGGGCAAGTTGGGCATTTATACGGCATAGAAACTTGGCTTTTGGTTTTGGTGACATGGGGCTTCACATGGTCAACTCCAGTTGGTCTTACTAGATTTTATTTATCAATTGCCTGCTTTGATCTGGCCCTTGGCTGAGGGCTAAGATAAAAATTTAAAGCAATAGTGCCCCTCTCTCTTAGCATCTGCTGGCTCTAGACAGTTCTTGAAGATGGTTAACTCTAGATTACAGAGGTCCAGGGGTTGCTCGTTTTTGTTCTCTTCAAGCTTCTGTTGATCTAGGCAGATGGATACTATCTGGTGAGATGGCTGTGTGCAGCCATTTAAAACTATTGAGAGGATAAGGCACTACAGAGAGATTATTATGATTACTATGGTAGTAAATGCCCAATATTTGGAGTATACTTCTGAGCTAAGGACCCCAGGACCCAAGTCAATTGCAATCAGAGACCAAAAAACAATCTTGAGGAAGGATTTACTTGTTCGAGCCATGTGGCTTGTTTGACTATTTCATGTTACTGAGTTTTTACTTACCCAGAAGTGTTTATCCAAGCACAGCAGGTGGTATTGTTAAGAGCACACCCCTCCTTGCTCAACCAGCAAGTAGTCAAGGGCAATTCTGTTATTTAAAATAACTTTAGCTAAAGAATCTAAAGATTTTTATTGCATAGCAATAACCTTTGCAGTGGAATTAGCAATTTTTCACACTGTTAGGTAAATTTTTAACCATATTTTCACTGGTGTTAATTCCTAACTAAGGCAATAAGAGTCTTATTCAGCATCAGTGACACCCCCAGGTAATTCACATTTGGCTCTGGAATGTAAATTAACTGGGCTAGTCCAGGGTGAAGTTTCAGATTTGTTATAAATTTCTAAGGGAAGAAGGCATCTGAGGACACATTGTCCTGTCACTGTCCAACAACCTGTGCAGGGAGTGACCCAATTGGCAGAGGTTTCATTTCTTCCACAGAGAAAAATAAACTGTGGAAGGGTGCAGCCTACCCCTAGAGATGGAAAAGGTATACAAAGGGGTGTGCAAACAACAGAAATGTAACAATAATTGTAAAAGAAGAATATGAAAAATAATATGACAAAAATAGAGGTTTATAGGGTCTTATTCTGTGATCATGGATGGAAGTTGTCTACCTCAAGAAGCCATCTACTTCTCATAACCATAAATTTTAGTTGTAGGTTTCCAGTTTGGTCACAGGACCAATTGTTGGAAAGTGGAGGCCTTTTAAGTTGTCAGATGTGAATCCAAGGTTCAATTCCTTCTAGTTTGACTGCAGCATCCAAAGTAAAGAGTACCTGGTATGGTCCCTTCCAGCATAGTTCAACGGCTATTTTCAGTTGAATGGCTGGAAATTAGGGTGTGAGGAGTCTGAAGGAGATTTGGATCTGGAAATGCATCCCTCACCTGCTTGTGGAGAAAACCTTTTGCATAAGTCACTAGAGATTTACAATATTAAGTTATCTCCTGCTGGGGAAGTAGATCAATATTAAGATGGAGACTGTGACGGTTAAGTTCATGAGTCAACTTGGCAAGATTCTGGTGTCCAGTTGTTTGGTCAAGCAACCACTGGCCTGATTGTTACTGTGAGGCCATTTCATGGACTTAAATCATCATTAATTTGATTTATCTATGGGTGATTACATCTACAATCAACTGAGGAGATTTTCTTCAACAATGAGTTGAAGTCTTTAAAAGGAAAAGTCAGAAGTGAGAATTTCCCTCTCTACTTCAGCCAGCGAGCTTCTCCTGTGGAATTCATCAAGGACTTTCACTGGAGTTCCTGCCTTGCAGCCTGCCATATAGAATTTGAACTCATGCATCCCCAGTTGCATGAGACAATCTTATAAAAATTTCATAATATTTACAGATATCTCCTGTTGGTTCTGTTTTCCTAGAGAACACTGTCTAATACAGAGGCCAATTGAAATAGGTCTTCCAGTGATAACTTTATAGGGAGAAAGTTTATGTTCCCAAAGGTGTGCTTCAAGTGGCCATAAAGGGTCAGTGTAAGAACTTTAGGCCAAGGTAACGCAGCTTCCTTGGTTCATTTAGACAGTTTTAAATGTCATTTGTTTTAAATGCCATTTGTTCTCTATCTTTCCAGAAGGATGAGGGTAGTGGGGACAATGATAACACCAACTTGCTTTTAGAATCTTAGAGCTTTAATGACCTGCGCAGTAAAATGAGTGCTTCAGTTATTCGAAATAATTGAAGGCCTTCCCCAGGCAGGTAATATATTTTCTAAAAGCTCTTTTAGTAACTGTTATATCATCTGCATTACAAAAAGGAGAGCTTTTGTCTATTGAAATGTTTGGGCCTAACTGATATTTTGAATTATAATAACTTGGTCTTTTAAAATATTTAAGTTATTTATTACTGTGCCAGACTTATTAACATAAGTGCAACATTGTTTATGGGTAGTCAGGGTATCCAGAGCCTGACTGTTTTGTAAGAACATTGATGCTAGGCTTTTAACTTCAGCCTGGAGGACCTGAAGAACATTTAGGGTGGTATTAAAGCTCTGTTTTATAACCTTAGTTATATTTATAACTGCTTGCTGTAGGTCATGTGCTTCAAGGGGAGGTTATGATGATGCATGTGAAACAGTGGAACCCTGTATTATGGTAGGTCAAGGGATTGGGTGTATTAAACCCCTTTTGTCATTTTGAGCCTAATATACAAAAAATACTAAGTTAACTTTCTGACTGGCCTTTAGAGTAGATAATATATGCAAAATCACAGGATCCACACTAATTTACAGGTAGGCAATAAAGCCATGCAGTCATCTGCAGTTTAAAAAGGGGATGCAAAATAGCTCAGACAGTGAATAGGAGCATAATCTGATACTCACAGGAGTATGCTATTGTTTTCCACTGAAATTAAATTTTCTTTACAGCCACCCTTATTTTGATGAAAGATAACCTCAAAAAGATTACTCCTAATTATAAAATAAGACTGGTTTCAATAGATTTGGCCTGATTAATTATATGGGTGCAGCAAGCATGGCAGTTGACCATATAGGCTCTTTTAAGTTTGCTTTGCTAATGGTTTTGATAAGCAACTTCTGATTGGACTTTTAAAAGTCTCTTAAGTCTCGGAAGCCAAGCCAAGAACTCAACACCAGATTTCACCTGCAGTCCAGAAAGTGACTTTCTTTACTGAACTTTCAGGCTGGGCACCCTTGAGCTAAGTATCGGACTGGTTTTTCCAAGAGAATTTGTAAGCATTGGCTTCATAAAGTTAACCTTAGTTTCTTAAAAATGTCTGGTTACATCTGATTAAATGAGCATCGTTCTTAAACATGATACTCTAGTCAAAGCTTTGCTCCTATGGCCAGGATCTCCAAATATGTTCTATTAACAAGGAGGGCACATTCAGATTGAATCTATGTAAATAATTATTTTGCCATAAAAATAAGAATATTCAATAAGAGTTTCTAAATTCAATAAGAGTTCCAGGCAGGGAGAAAAGGTGAATTTTTATGAATTATAGATAGCTTAAGGGAAAAGAGTAAGAGATTTATTCTATCTAGAAAATACAACATTAAAACATCAGCAATAATCCAAACAAAACTATAATCATTCTTTATCAGTTCATCTAATCCTAGGTAATTTGTCCTCATTCCACTCAGTCTTGTGTTAGTGATCTGATGACCCACTGGCTTCTTTGCTAGAATTCTGGGATCTTGATTTTAGTTCAGTAGCATGGTCTCAGTTATTTAAGCAAGTCATTAGAAGCCAGAGTACCTGGCATAGTTCTTTCTATGGGTCTTTGAGATCATCCTTTTTGTTGAAGCTGAAGCACCCTGGCCTGTAGCTGTTTGCAAGTGTTTTCAGGGGTGAATCAGAATAAAAATTGTCTATAGACACAGAAGACTTAAAATGGCCATGGTTAAATTATTACCCCTTTATAAAAGTGGAAGTTCTGATGAAAGCTCATTATAAAAATAATGTAATTGAGAGGGAAATTTGGTTGTTTCTGTGGCATGTAACATTTTTAAAGATAACTGCAATTATGACCAATAACAATATACTGTTGTCTAGCATCAGACATATAAGTACTAAGATACCTCATAGACAGTGAGGATACTGACAAATCTCTAGGAAACTTTACACAATTTCTGCAGAATTTACATTAATAGAATTTTACCCATATAAATTTAACTAACAGAAGGTTAGAAAATCTTATTTATTTCACAACACCTTCTATGTACTCATAACATATCAAATGAATCTATTTCTAGTTCCTCTCTTTTTACAAAGTGAAAGAACAAATGCTTTGTGGTTTTCCAGGGGCTTTCTGGAAAATCCCAAAGATAATTTGAGATAAAAAATGTTATTTAACATTTAATTTTGGGAAGGCAAAAAAATGTCAAAATTTGTTAGGTTCACATATTTTGTTAAATAGACAAATGGGCCACTGTGAAATATTGTTTTGTTCTCTATTTACCCAAAGTGACAATGAAAGATTTTAAAGTAAATAAGTTTAGCATGATTATAAATAAAAAATAAAAAAATATAACTTCTTTTAAAAGTGAAAAGCCTTGTTTTCTAAAACAATAAAGGATGATAAGGTTAATATAATACCAATAAGGATATTATTCTGATAAGTCACAGAATATCTGCTTTCTAGGCAAATTACTCAGATGCTTAAGAAAAAAAACTTTTATAACCTCTTACTAAGAGCAGACCAATCATGCAAGAAAATATTGTTATTTTAATAGAAAGAAAACCAAATTCTAGTTTAGCATGAGGATACTGTCTGGTAAGAAAACTCTTAAAAATCTCACAAGCCTGTCAAATCTTAGCCAACCTTGAACATGACAAATCAAAATCCTTTTCCATAAGCCTTTTACAACTTATTATATCCATTCAGATTTTGAACTACACAATCCTGCTTCTCATTCTGTGACAACCAGTTATTTCAGTTTAGGATAAAACTACTCTCTTTTTCTTCAACAAAGCATTTCCTGCCTACCTTAAGTTACCAAAAATATCTTTGAAACTGTCTTTAAACAAACATCCTACAAAACACAATTATACTTAAAATGAAGTTTCTCAGAATAATAACTCAATTTGGTTAAACACAAATTTACATTTTTCATCATCTTAAAAATTTAGCAGATGTAATGCTAGCTTATTTTATCAATAAAGCTGTATAAATTTAGGGAGAATATACCCAAGTAGAATAAAATTGTGTTTGTAATTTACTTAATTTTGATAATTTAGAAGGCATAGCTGTTTTTATTTAACTAACAAAATTAAACTAGTCCCATTTACCAAAGGTTTATCTGAATTATGTGAACTTGAATTTTTCAAACATTTTGATTTAGTTCTATGAATATTTTTATTAGGAATTTTAGAACTTTGGTTTCTTTAATTTCCAGGACTTTAGGAATATTAATTTATATATAAGCGCTGATTTACCTTTAAGTTAATTTGAGTAGAACTCTTTTAAGGAGTTTTATAATTTAATTTGGTAATATCTAGATGTAAGAAAATATTAGGGGGTGGATGTGGGTCAAATGGTTGGGTGTCTGTCTCCCATATAGAGGGACCTGAGTTAGATCCCCGGGACCTCCCGGTAAAATAAAAAAAATTAAAAAAATATATTAAACATCAAACATATAGACAAATGCAAACGGAGTGCTTATTTTTTTTTTAATTTTAAAATTTTTAGCCGCAAGTCAGGCATAAAAACACAGAAAACAGAAATACAAAACTCACTAGTGTCTATAAGCTATTTTAGAGTCTTGCAATTTCTTAGTAGATTCTGAATACCAATTAAACAGGCATTCCATCTGGCCTAATTTGGGAGCCCCCTTTTTCAAGTTCACTTCTAAAATGAGTAATCTTATTGGCTGAAAAGTTCTCCATAATGGCCACTGTAATTCTAAATTATCCTTACTGATGTTCTGCCACTTGGTGTCAAGTAGGCACAACCCTGTGCCCCATAATTCTTAAACATAAAAGATGCTGGGGTGTCAGCTGGTGAAGTGCTCTTAGAATTTGAGGATCCCATAGCAAACCAGTACCCAAAATGCCGCAGACCCCACAGCGGAAATACTGTGAATAAAACCATAGGGTAGAGATTCAGGTCCCTTATAAGGGACCTTCCTGCTGAGAATAACCAGCCCTTTAAGCCCTGAACAGGAACTCAGTGAGATCCGAGAGCTTAAACACAATAAAGAGTGGAGCTCGGCCCAGAGAGGAACACTCACCAACGACTGCGCCAGAAAGCGCAAAGGACAATGGGTTCCAGTGGGCACCATGCCTGTCATTCAGATTATTCGCAGTCATCAGCAGTTTCTTTCAGGGCCCTTCATGGTCGCCAAAATAACTGTTAAAATAAAAACTTAATCAAAATTTGGTGAGATCTCAGAGAATTTTATTCATGAATTGGAAAGATTCCAACCACAGGAGGCACAGACAAAATGAAGAGTGCAATAGGCAATTATAGAGAGAAAACGGAAGTACGTTGGGAGAAAATTTTCATTGGTTAATGCAGAGTGCATTTCCTAATATGGTTGGCGCTGGTAGTTGCTTAGCAATGAGGAAGTTACCTGGTGTAAGAATAGGAACTTGGCGATGGCTTCTTGGCTGATTTAAATTGTTTTCCAGGTGAACCCGGCATTTGCAGGGAATAGAAATTTATTTAGATTTTGGTTTTGCTGGCATGGGGCTTAGCACAGGCACCTCCCCTTGAGCCTACTAGATTTTACTTATCACTATTATATTTTTATTTTTAGTTTAATGCTATCTAGTGCCCTGGTCTGGCTTTTTTCCTCACATGTTTTCTAAACAGTTTTAAACTTCCCTTCTCACTTTGACTGATAAAAATAATTTTTCATATCTTATAATGAAAGATAGAAATATTAAATATTTCATGAGATGAAATAAAAGTGACTAATTAAAGTAAT
>JAQZBX010076968.1:0-14348 GCA_029593785.1 Cabassous unicinctus | reverse complement strand
AATATTTGTAAAATGATATATAGATACATATGCATATATGTGCATTTGTTTACATAAATGTTATTTGTTTTATATATATATATATATATTTATTTATTTATTTTTTAAAGGTGCCTAGATAACCTAAATATTACTCAGAAATTACAGGGATTCCCATGTTCCCCACCACCTACACCTCCAACAACATCCCACACCACCATTCCTCATCCGTGTGGTACAACATGACAGATACCTATATCAGACTAAATTCTCTCTTTTCTTTTTAGGTTTTGACAAGCCCATATTACATGGATTATGTACATTTGGATTTTCTGCCAGGCATGTTTTACAGCAGTTTGCAGATAATGATGTGTCAAAATTCAAGGCAATTAAGGTATATGTATGTTATGATTTTATTTGAATATTAGGTCCTTTTAAATTTTTTCTTTAGAGAAGAAAAGTAGTTTTAGTGACTTCATTAAAATAGATGTTATACTGAAGCAATAGACATTTTTATTATTTAATTAATTTGTAAATCCATATGTTTTATTTTTGTAGCTACAGATGGCTATATTACTCAGGTATTACGAAGGATATCACAGAGTTACAACTTTAGCATATAAATTGGATTGTTTTTTAAACTAATTTGGGCTATACATCTATCAGTATATACCTTAAATATTTGAGATTTACTTTACTTTTTTTTTTTACTGTTTTGTAATTTAATTTAAAATGTTAAGTGGCTGTATTTGAACTCTTATAAATGTACACCTATATCAATATAATGGCTGTGTATTGTTTTCAGTTTTTGTACTTTTAAGTTGATTTCAAGTTTTTATTCATTGTAAATAATGAGGAAAAGTATCTGTGCACACAATACATTTGCATAATACTATATATCAAAAGATATACACTTAAAGAAAAGGTTTAAGACAGTGACAGAGTCAACGTTCTTATCAGTTAATGCTTCATGCAGCAGTGAAAATGCATTTTCTGATCCCTTGATAACAGTGATTACCATGCTTTTAATTTTATTACAACTATTTTTATTATTATCTAATAATATGTGCACAGAACAAACAAAATAGTGTAGAAAGTTACAAAATATAAAGTGGAATTATTTTGCCTGAACACCAACCTCAGGCCTCATTCCCCACAGGTTTGATTAGCACCACTTTCAACTGCTTCCTTAAGGTTCTGGTGATTAATTATATAGCTGCTTAATATGATTTTACCTTTATTTCCTGATTTATTGAGATTGAATACTACTTATTGTGTCCCTACTTTGAAAGACAAAAGAATTAGCTTGCTTATACTAGCTGTATCTTTTCTCTAATTTTACCATATTATTATTTTTAGTACTTTTATGACTATAAATATATTTAAACCTCTGTTTTATTTCTTTTATGGTATCCCTCTCTCCCTCCCATTTTTTTTCCCCACAAGTAGAAGAATTTTATTTTAAAACATTTTAACCCTCAGACTCATGTTTTTTTAAAGGTTCGTTTTGCAAAACCAGTGTATCCAGGACAGACTCTACAAACTGAGATGTGGAAGGAAGGAAACAGAATTCATTTTCAAACCAAGGTATGAATGATTGGGTTGGAGGTACTTCGTTTTGTTGTCCTCTTCACCATACCCCATTATTTTTTCCCTCTTTGCATTTCTTTGGTTAGTACTATGGGTATGAACAAAACCTAGAAAGTTTTTTTGTTTTTAATCAATGGTAATTTTTAATTGAATATAAGATATCTAATGCACCTTTTTTTGTTTTCTTTAATTAGAGAAGTTGTGGGTTTACAGAACAATCATGCATAAAATACAGGATTCCCATATATCACCTTATTATGAACATCTTGCATTGCTATGAATGTACCTTGTTTTTTATTTTTTTGTTTTACTCTGAACTAAATTGCTGCCTGTCTAATAGGAGTGGCATAGCTCTTCTGAGAACCTGAGCGGCCATAATTTTTTGACTCAACCAATCAACCAAGTCTTTCTCGAAAAACAATCTTCAAGAAGTTAAAGCGTAACTCTCAGACAAATGTAGAATGAACACATGACAAAAATTTAACTCATTAATGAAAAATTTTGAAGAAGATGAAACTGGCTCAAAAGAGAATAGAACAACAGGTTTATATAGTCTAACAGGAAAGGTATTCTAAAATGTTTGCTGAGCTAGAGACAAAGTTAGTTAATATCCTACAGAACAGTAAAACCATATACTGTGTGGTTTATCTTTTCCACATAACTTTTTTGGTCAGAAATAATTTGCATCTGAATCACACAAAAATCTATAAGGTAACATCTCATATTAACATCTTGTCAGAGTCTGGGCCTAATCAGTAGTAAGTGACAAGCCAAATAAAGGCTTAACTCCCTATAGAGTTAAATAATTGGTGGGGCTTTTAAAAATATTCCAGCAAAATACTGAAAGGGCATGTAATCACCCTTTTAATTTCAAAAATTTCAAAGATAATTTTTGTTAACACAGTTGACCAGGCTGATACTTTTTGGTACTACATAGATGGTCTGTGTTGAGCACTTTAAACACCACCCCAGTAATAATAGCTTCTGTTTATTGAGTACCTATGAGCAGACTATGCATAACAACTCTGCATTTAAAGATAAGAAAATTGAGGTTCAGGTCTCCTAAACAGCTTGCTCCTGGTCACACAGCAAATGGTAAAACTGGCATAGAAACCCAGGTCTGCCAGGCTCCAAAGCTTGGGTCCCAGGGACCTAACTCTTTTCACCATATTATGTTTTCTTTCACAAATAGGTAACTTTGCAGAACTCATTTTATGTAGTTGACAGATTCCTCATTCCTTCTGGCTGCCTGCAGTATCATTTTCCTGTTTACCCTGTATGTACCTTGCAGGCCACTTTTCCAGTTTCTTCTGTGTTTCAGGCCTCAGTTTAGGGTCTACCTTGCATTTGAGGCAGTCCCTTACTAACCCCCTTTTCCCATCTACACAAACACAAAGACTAGCTTTCTCTGAGATCCTCTTGCAATTAATGTCTGTGCCACATATTCTGAAGCCCTTTTATTTTCTAATTATTTTGTGAATACACATTTTATTTTTTAATAAGCTTATGAATTCTAAAGGCTTAAGGACCATGACTTTATTTTCTCACAAAACCAGCAATGAACTTAGTACATAAATAATTTCTATGGATACAAACTGAAAGGGCTGAGAAATAATTTGATATCTGAATATAATACATTCTGGCTGTTTTGATAAAGTCTAAGCAAGCATAACTTCCTTTCAGTATGTTTGCTATTTTTACCCCTGTATCAGATGTACTCTTATTCTATTAGTTATATATAGGACTCCCTCCTCACCCCCATCCACCATTCTTTCTTTCCATTGTACTTTTTTTTAATTTACTTGATCCATTTTAAACGCCCCTTCCCCATTTGCTGTTTTGTGTCCATTCACTGGGCAATTCTCTGTGTCTGTTTCATCTCTTCTCATCCTCCTCCTCCAGTCTTCACCAGGATTCTATCCTGGAGACTTCCGATGTAGGAGAGAGGTGTTCTAGCCATCTGCGCCACCTCGGCTCCTATCCATTGTATTTTAGGAAACATTTTAAACCAATGTTCCAAAAAGAAATGTTTGGCTTGGTTACAAGCAGGTAATTTACTACAGTGCATTTTGTTTATAAATTATCTCTTTCCAAGTGTTCTTCTGTATATAATTTGAAGTGAAATGAACAAATTATTTAAAAGATCTCCCCCCCCAAAGTATTATGGGAAATAGTTAAGGGAGAATGACCTTCCTGATTGTTAAAATTGAAGTTTTAATAAATGCTACCTTAATTTTTAGAAATTTATCTTGTACAGTTGTAGCAAAACCATCATTTTTGTGGATGAATATATATTGGAATAATTGTAGATGAAGGATTAGTAATTAGAATTTGAGTTCATTTAATTACTATTTAGATAAATGGCTATTTAAGCATTTAGTTTATGCTATATACATTTCCTATTTGAAATAAGAACTAGAATTACTCCTTCAAAAAAACCTCTATAGTCTGTTCCTAGCCAATTTTATTCTACATTAACAGAACAAATTTACTCTGAGTACCCATTACCTCATGTGGATATTGTGGTATGCCTTTTACTATGTTCATAAGAATTCAGCAATTCTCACCTTGGCTGCCCATTAGACACACTTGTGTAAAACAGAGAAAAATACATACACACGCATAAAACCCCAAACACCAAAATATCAATGCTCAGACTTTACCCCAGACCAGTTAAATAAGAATGTTTAGTGATGGGTCCTGGTCATAGGAATTTTTTAAAAGGGCCCTGGTTAATTCTATAGCCAGACTTATTAACAGTTGTATTGGATCAGTAAGCCTTTGTGTTTATCTTCACGTTTAATTTTCAACTATTTTTAAAATTTGGATTATTATGTTCTTTTTCATGTAAAGCAAAAATGTAATTTTTTTTTTTAATGACATTCTATTATTTCACGATGAAATTGTGTTTCCATTGGTATCATCAGAGTGAACTTTTTTACTCCCTCTTGTACTCTTTACAAGATCCAAGGAACTGGAGATATTGTCATCTCAAATGCATATTTGGATCTTGTGCCCACATCTGACATTTCAGCTAAGACACCCTTGGAGGTAGGTTATAAAAACTGGTATATCCAAGAATTTCAGTTAGATCACTTTAAGAATGTTCATGTTACTTTGGGAGATTAAGACTGTGAAAGATTCTTAATTCTTGAGCTGAAGAACATAAATTCACAACTGCTTGGAATGAAAGGAATACTTTGATAACTTATTAATTTTTAAAAAAACTTTTTTGGGCGGTCATTGACCTTAATAATCTGATGAAAGTAATGCAACATCTCCTCAGAAAACTACTTATACACACACATAAAATTTTGTGTGCAGTGTCAAGGAGCTAATGGGCCCCTTGAAGCCCATCTATAGATTTCAATTTAAGAAATTCTAGCTTAAATGGATTCATATATTATGCATTCCAGTTGATTTTTAGGAAGTGAGGAAATGACTATGATGTCTGTTAAGGGAAAATGATTAATTTTCTAGTATTAGAGTAACTAAATCAGTTGTTTAATTAGAAATCTTAAGCAAACAGTATTGTAAAGAAAGATAAAGAATTTAGATATTCTGAACCTTTTTCTTGATTTATAGGTTTGTATAATATTTGTGTGCAAATGTAAAAACAATATCATGTAGTATGTGTTAAAACATCTCTTAGCATGCTGAAACTTCTTATAAAATAAATGTGTACATTCTCTGTTTTTGAAATATTAACTTTCATTGTAATATGGAGGACTCATGCCCGTGATCTTTAATTAAGTCTGTCATAGCCATATTATTATACAACTGACTGAAGATTAAAATCCTTTAAGAGGAATCTAAGGTAAAAAACTTATGCAGTTTTAGAGGTAGGCACAAATTCAGGCTTCATCTAATTTAGTCCTATTTTATGAATAAAGAAACAAGAATTAGAGAAGTTGGATTTATTTAGTATCTTCCTGCTGAAGCTAGATTAGGACATAGGTTGTCCAGATGCTAGTTTACTTTACAAATATTATTTATGAATTCTGATAAAAGTAAAATCCTCTTATAAAGAGGGCTAATGTTCTAGATGATCATAATTAAATATAAGGAAAGTGTAAAAGAAGGCTGCTGTGAAAAAAAAAACTAATTGAACTGCCTTATTTACATGCAGGTCATTCTTTTACAAATCACTTTTACATATATTTTGTAATCAATTCTCCTTTTACAGAACTTTTAACATGAAAATTTTCTTTTTTGCTAGAGTGGAGGACTTCAAAGTACCTTGGTATTTGAGGAAATAGGTCGCCGCCTTAAGAATGTTGGGCATGAAATAGTAAAGAAAGTAAATGCTGTATTTGAGTGGCATATCACTAAAGGTGGAAATACTGTTGCTAAATGGAGTAAGTCAAACCCTTGATTTTATAATATTCTAAGGTAACTCAGTAAAATGGAGATAAAGTATATATTATAATTAAAACCTGTTTTTTTGAAGGTAGATAAATCCTACCTTCTTAGGTAAGTTGTTCTTTGTGGGAGCTAATGGACATCCAAAGACATACATGATTTTTATGTAGGGAATCAATTAAAATGAAAATATATGTATTAAGTATTTCATTGTAATACCTGAAAATAGTACTTTAAACAGTTATATTAGCTTTGTGCTTCTTTAACCAAATTTCAACTTTCTTTTAAGCATAAAGCAAGTACATCATGCATAACATACAGGATTCCCATATACCACCCTACCACCAACACCTTGCATTGTTGTGGAACATTTTTACAAATGATGAAAGAACATCAACAAAATATTACTGCTAACTATAGTCTATAATTTACATATGATGTATTTTCCCCATAAACCACCCTATTATTAATGCAATGTTTAGTATTGTATATTTGTTACAGTTCATGTGAGAATGTTCTCATATTTGTACTGTTAACCACAATCTCTCTTCCACCACAGGACGCATTGTATTTTACAGTTCCATGCTTTCTACAGTCCATTCAAAGTGTACACCCAGTGTCTGTCATATTCACCACAGAGTTGTGTTGTCATCATCTCCGTCAATTAGAATGTTTTCATTACTCCAAGAGAAAAAATCCCATACTCCCTTATACTCCCCATTGTTGACCCTTCGCATTGATATTGTACCTTCTTGCCATTGCTGCAAATATATTACAGTATTACTGTTAACTAGAGATCATATGTATCATCATATTCTTAATAACTTATAATAGTGATGTACGTTTGTTATAGTTCATAGAAAAACATTCTTGTATTTGTACTACTAATGACATTCTTCACCTACCACCAAATTCATTATGTTATACAGTCCCTAGATTATTCTCTAGCTTTCTTTCAATTGACATTTATGTTCCTAGACTACCCCTGTCAGCTCCCATCACCTTTATATATCTGCAGTGATAGTTATACTCACTGTAATGTGTTATCATCAACCTTATCCATTTCCATACATTTACAATCAACCTTATTAATAATTCTAAATACATTAAGCATCAGCTCCCCCTTCTCAACCCTCATTCTATCTCTTTTTTTTTAAACAATTTATTGAAGTATATCAATAACATACATAAACATGAACATACATAAACAAAAGTGTTTATGTATGTATAAGTAAACATCGTGAACTTACAAAACAAATATGCATAACATCATACAGAGCTCCCACACATCACCCTCCCACAAACACATTGCATTGTTGTAAAACATTTGTTAACAAATCATGAAAGACCATCGTCAAAGTATCGCTACTAACTATAGTCCGTATCTTCCTCCCCTATACATTTTGTTTAAGGATTTGTTTATTTATTTACTTTTATCTATTTTTACCCTTCCCCCCGTTTTTGCTGTTTCTGTGTCCATTCACTGGGCAACTCTGTGCCCATTTCCTGCCCTCTCTTCCCATCCCGCTCTTCCTGTCTTCACTGGGTTTTGACCCTCAGAACCTCCGATGTGGGAGAGAGGCGTCCTACCGCCTGTACCACCTTAGTTCCTGGTTTTCCGGTGCGTCTCGTCTTGGCTCTCCCTTGTGTCACTCTTCTGTTACGTCATCATCTTGCTGTGTGGCTCGCGGGGCCTGATTGTGCACCCGCTCGCGGGGCCTGGGGGGCTCACCTGCTCGCGGGGCCTGGCTGAACACCTGCACATGAGGCCTGGTGGCCCACGCACCTTCTATATTTTTCTTTTTTTTCTTTTTACCCGGAGGTCCTGGGGATCGAACCCAGGTCCCTCCATATGGGAGACAGACGCCCAACCACCCGAGCCATATCCGTCCCCCTGCTATATCTCTTAAGGTTGACCAAAGATACCCAAAGTTATAGTCTTTTCCCATACAGGATGGTCATATAATAAATCAGGCTTAGTTTATCACCAGGATTCTAAAAACCAGACCTAGGGAGAAAAACTAGGTCTGGGGACACACGCATGGTTTCTGATACAGCGAATGTTTGGCCTACCCTGATGATCACAGCGAGAATATTCGCACATTCTATCTCTTATTAACCTATACTCTAAAGTTTAGCTCCGTGAGTTTACTAAGCATATTTAGTTCATATTATTGACGTTCATCAGGTCAAGTGAAATATTTTTAAGACATTATAGTTCAACAATTTAAAATGGTTTTCTTTATCCCAAAACATTAACAATTTAGATTATCATTTTAATTATGAGTATAAAATCATAAATTTTTGATGTGTATATTATATCTAGTCTAGGGAAATTATCTGCTAGAGTGCTGTTTTAGTTTCCTTAGCTGCTCAAGCATATGCCATGCAATGGGTTGGTTTAACACTAGGAATTTATTAGGTCACGGTTTTGAGGCTTAAAAAGAGTCTAAATCAAGGCCTCATCAGGACAGTGCTTTCTTCTGGAAGACTGGCATTCTGCGATTGGCTGCTGGTGATCCTTGGTCCTGGGTGTCTCCGTCCACATGTCCATGCACATGGTGGCCTCTCCTGGCCCCTCAGTTCTTTTCTGGGTTCTGGTGAATTTCAGCTTCTGTCTTCCTGTGGCTTTCTCTCTCTGTCTAGAGTTTTATTCTGCTTATAAAGGACTCCAATAATAGGATTAAGACCCATCCTGATTGAGATGGGCCACACCTTAACTCATCAAAAAGTCCTACTTACAATGGGTTCAGACCCACAGGAAAGGACTCCACTAATAGGATTAAGACCCATCCTGATTGAGATAGGCCACACCTTAACCTTATCAAAAAGTCCTACTTACAATGGGTTCATACCCACAGGAAAGTATTAGATTTAAGACAGTGTTTTTCTGGGGTACATTATACTTCCAAACCATCACAAGTGCCATGTAGCAAGTTGACAAGGCATCCAATCTAAACCAAGTTGCTGCAGAAAGAAAGTAGTCACGTTCATTTTCACTAATATGCAAGTCCTAATGGACTCAAGAAATTAGGTAATAGAGAAAGGCAAAAAAAAAAAAAAATCCTACTAGATATTTTGAAAATGCTTATATAACTTATATCCTTAATTATGGCACAAACTTTTTAATCCTGTGGTATATTACATGATGGCGGTGTCTAATTTTAATTAAATTCTTAAAGTAAAATTGGGAAAGGTAAGATGAAAGGAGCCAAGTTGAGTAAAAATTTTCTTTTAGATTAGGGAATTCTTTTCTTTTTATTCTGTCTGAATAATATGGTACTATTACTTTTGTTAGCTCACTTTGCTAATCAAGCAGATCTGTTAGCAAGTTGTTTTTCATTTTTTTATTTTTCTTAAAAGATACTTAGATTACGTAAATGTTACACAAAAAATATAGGGATTCCCATATGCCCCACTCTGCACACCTCCCACACCCTCCCACATAAACAACATCCTTCATTAGTGTGGCACATTCATTGCAATTGATAAACGCATCCTGGGGCATTGCCGCTGAGCATGGACCATAGTTCCCGTTGTAGTCTACACTCTCTCCTACACAGTTCTGCGTGGTATGGGACGATACAAAATGGCCTATATCTGTCTTTGCAATGTCATTCAGGACGATTCCCAAGTCCTGAAAAAGCCCCCGTATTACTTTTTCTTTCTCCGTGCCCCCAGATCCTCCAGTGGCCACTGCCTCCACATCAATGTTGTAATTTCTTCCATCGCTAGAATCACAATATGTCTATAGTAGAATACCAGTAAGTCCACTCTAGTCCATAGTTCATTCCCCAATCCTGAGGATTCTGGGATGGTGATGTCCACTCCACCTCTAATTGAGAGGGGGCTTCGATCCGATACAGCTGATGGATGGGACTCTCTTGCTTGCAGTTGTAGGCTATCTCATTTCCTTGGTATGGTGGTTGTCAATCCTCACCTCCATGTTAGTTGTCCTGGGTGAGTCCAATGAACTGGAGAGTAGGTGTTGCAACTCTGCTGAGACTCCGGGCCCAGCTGGCACATGGACAGCCCAAAGATTCCAGTCTCTTGAATGTATACCTACAAACTCCAGCACCAAGTATGGGTTTAAATAGAAGGGACAGATGAGCCATGTGTAGGGAAGCCATAATTGAGTCCAACTCTGTCACTCTAAGGAGCATAAACTCCAAAGTAGGGCCCACTTGGCAAGGCACCAAACTCCGGAGCTATCTGCCCTGACCATAGGACCTGGGTGTCTCCAGAGCCCTCAGGAGCCCCACTATTTGGGGTAGTATCCACTTTGGCAGTCTATGAGATCCTGCTGAGATAGGCATAAGCATTACCTCTGGGATGACCTCCCAACTCACTTTGAAGTCTCCTAGCCATATAAACTCATTTGTCTTCACCTTTTCCCCCTTTTATTCAAGGTCTTCTTCCAATTGCATTGCTAGTTGGTGCTTGGCAGTAATCCGTTGGTGCCAGGGAGGCTTATCCCTGGGAGTCATGTCTCACACTGGGGGGAAGGTAATGCATTTATATGCTCACTTTGGCTTAGAGAGAGGCCACATTTGAGCAACGAGGAGGGTCTCAGGAGGCAACTCTTAGGCGCCCCACAACACTAGGCTAAGTTTCAATTTCAAGAGCAAAGCCTCATAAGCATAGTCATCAATATCAAGGGCCCATCAATGGATCATCCTCCTTCGCCAGTCATTGCCCCTGCACTTGGGGGACTGTTGCTGCTACATTAGAGAATGTGGCAGAACTCTCCAGGATGGGAATTCAATATTCTCTAGGTTTTTGTGTGAATCTCCACCCACTGTGACAATGCCCCATGAACATTTGAACATATTTATGTACCTTATATATATGCCCAGGTGAACTTCCTCCCATGTAACCCCCATCACTGACACCCCACACCAATGATCCACCTCTGCCCCAGTTGTAACCCTTCTGTGATCCAAAACTTCTTCAAAAATGAAGCCAATAAAAGAGCCAAATACAATTAATAGGAAAATGAAATAAAATGATAGGTTTAAGTATAAGAAATAAAATACATAAAAATTTAATAAAACTAAAACTAAAATTAAATTAAAAGATTGGGATATTGAAAAATAATGAAAAATATCTAAAAATATTTTTTTTGACATTTTGCCTTTCATCATTGTAATATCTAGTGTCCTTTATGTACAGTGACATTTTCTTCCATTTATTTCCCAGTGTCTTACTTTTTTTCGTTTTGTTTTCAGAGAAGTTTTAGGTCACAGTAAAGTCACATACAGAATACAGGGGACTCCCATATACCCAACATCCTCCCCCTTTTCCCCTTTCCCATATTAATACTTTTTTTTTTTTTAATTTTTTTTTTATTGTGGGTAAAAATCAAATTTTTCACAATACATCCCAATATTTGTAAAATGATATATAAATACATATGCATATATGTGCATTTGCTTACATAAATGTTATTTTTTTATATATTAATACCTTTTTATACGTGGATGGTACGTTTGTTACAACTGATATACAAATAGTGAAACATAGCTACTAACCATTGTCAATGGTTTGCATTATGGTTTACATTTTAGACCGTACACTTTTATAAATTTTGATGATATTTAACATGGGCTGTGTCCATCATTGCAAGATCATGTAGATCACTTCCATTGCCCACTAAATACCCCCTATTTCATCTATTTTATTCCTCCCTCCCACTCCCCTCAGGGCCCATGGCGACCCCCTGGCTTCACTCCTTAGATGACAAGATTCATAGTTACTTGGAACAACACTGAGGTCTTGACACACTGGTTTGTGCTCCGCGATTAGGAACCACCCATGCTCTTGAAAGACTCCCGCCCCTATGTTTGTGAACATATTGGTTCTCCCCAGGATGGGAGTCCAACTCCTTCCTGCTCATTGTGTGGGTCTCCACCCACTAATACAACACATTATGACAAAATGATCATTCACACACTCCCTAGAAGTCTGCTCCGGGTGCACCGTGTCCCGAATGCCCCCACCCCCATCCAGCACCCTAAACCAGTAACCCTTCTTTGTCTTATTGCCATGAGAGTGTTCCCAACTTTGTACTTTCAACCACTTACCCGCCAATCCCCAGTGTTCACCTGGTCCCTTTCCCAACCCTCCCCCCAGTTTCCTGGACCTTCCAGCCCACCCTCCCCAATCTATCCACCTGTCGAACCTGCACTGCCCAACCCAATAATATCACTACCCTCCTGTCATATCCCTTCAATGCACAACTACACACTTTCACCTTATCATAGATTATGTCTGTGTGGGCGTTGGCTCACAAACAACTTCTCCCTTTCTATTTCCTGTAAACCTATCTTCCAGACAATAGCTCTCTGAGTCGGCTCAATTTGCTTAATTCATATCAGTGAGGTCATATAATATTTATCCTTCAATGCCTGGCTTGCTTCACTCAACATAAGGTCCTCAAGTTTCATCCATGTTATCCTGTGTGTTAGCACTGTATACCTTTTTACAGCTGAGTAATATTCCATTGTGTGTATATACCACATTTTGTTTATCCATTCATCTGTTGATGGGCATTTGGGTTGATTCCAACTTTTGGCAATAGTGAATAATGCCACTATGAACATTGGTGTGCATATACCTGTTCGTGTCTCTGCTTTCAATTCTTCTGGGCATATACCCAGCAGTGGATTTGCTGGATCACATGGCAGTTCTTTAGTTAGTTTTTTGAGGAACCACCAAACTGTCCTCCACAATGGCTGGACCACTCTACATTCCCGCCAGCAGTGGATGAGGGTTCCCATTCCTCCACATCCTGTCCAACACTTGCCCTCTGTTTTGTTAATAGCCACCAGTCTAAGGGGTGTAAGATGGTATCTCATTGTAGTTTCGATTTGTTAGCAAGTTTTGAACTTGCTATGTTTGGTGTCTGTTCGTCATGAGAAAAATGTGTGGACTTTCAAAATATAATATTTAAAATAAAAGATTTCATTGTGCGGTTTCCAAATAGGTTTCATGATAGTTAAAGGTAGTGAAGAGAGTACACACTCATGCTCTTTTCTCATCATGTTAATTATGAATTGATGACCAGTGCTGCTAAAAATGAGTAATTCCTTATCTAAATCATGAAACATGCTGTTAGTAACCTTTGACCATGATTTCTTTTATATTATAGAGTATTTCAACCTTTAATAGTTGGGAAAAAATGTTGTAGCAATGAATGTTACCTGAAATCCTTTGATTTTCCATATTTTCTTACCTAGAAGTTTCAAATGATAGGGTCCTTTTACCTGTAGCCAAGCAGCTGTGGTCTTCTGAATCTGCCTACTAGTATGGGACAGGGAGCGTCCAGGATGGCTCTTAACTCAAATGATTCTTTTCTTCCTTCATAATTGTGAGACACAATGAGGTCCCATGTAGTTTAGGTTGGCTAAGAGTAGCTAGCATGCTGTGGTACTTCTGGAGGAGGCCTGTGGTTGGCTTATACTCTAGGCTGTACCATTCTACATTCCCACCAACAGTGAATAAGTTCCAATTTCTCTTCTAGGTTGGAGACTACAAATAGGAAAAGACAGGATGTCTTTTTTTGTCAATGGGGATAACCATTAGAGACTGTGTCAGTGTGACAGTTTGAAGCTTTTTGTATATTCCAGAAAAAATCAAGTTCTTGAAGCTAATCCATTCCTTTGTGTATGGGACCCTTTGATTGGATTGGATTCAGTTGGGGGCCCTTTGATTGGATTGCTTCAGTGAGGCATGACCCAGGGTGGGTCTTGGTCCACTTTCTGGAATCCTTTATAATCAGAGAACTGAAAGCAGAGACACATAGGAAAAAAGTGGCAGCACAATGAAAGAAGGCCACCTGGAATCAGCGGAGCACAGAGGCACAGAAAGAGGCCCCCAAAAAGCTGGGGGTAGAGGTGTCTGTTTTTCCCTTCAGTTTTGCCCCTGTTTGTCTCATGAAATACAAACAGGGCACTGTTTGGGCACTGTGGTTAGGTGCACACATATTTATGATTGTTATTTTTTCTAGTTGGATTACCCCTTTTATTAATATATAGTGTCCTTCTTTGTCTCTTATAACAGCTTTTGACTTAAAGTCAATTTTGTCCAATATTAGTATAGTTACCCCACCTCTTTTTTGGTTACTGTTTGCATGAAATATCCTTTTCCATCCTTTCATTTTCAGCCTACTTATGTTTTTGGTTCTAAAGTGAGTCTCATGTAAATAATATATATATAGTTGGAAGAAATTGTAACAGTGAGGTGGAGACAGTGGCCACTGGACATTTTCGGGGCAGGGAGGGGAGAGGCAGTCGAAATACAGGGGTTTTTTGGGACTTGGGGGTTGTCATGAGTGGCATTGTGGCAACAGATGTAGGCCATTTTACATCAGCATATACCACGCAGAACTGTGTGGGAGAGAGGGTGGTCTATGATGT
>JAQZBX010076967.1:0-14352 GCA_029593785.1 Cabassous unicinctus | reverse complement strand
GTTCTTTGAGAATATGTACAAAATTAACAAACCCTTAGCTAGACTGACAAAGAAAAAAAAAAGAAGATGCAAATAAATCAAATTAAAAATGAAAACGGGGACATTATTACTGACCACACAGAAATAAAATAAATTATAAGATGATATTATCAACAACTCTATACCAAAAAATGAGACAATGTAGACAAAATGGAAAAATTCCTAGCAACATACAAACAACCTACACTGACCCCAGAAGAAACAGAAGACCTCAGTAAACTAATCACAATTAAAGAGATTGGAACAGTCATCAAAAACTCTACAAAATGAAAAGCCCAGTACCAGATGGTTTCACAGGTGAGTTCTAACAAACATTCAAAAAAGATATAATATGTAAAGAGTTCATAAAACTCAACAATAAAGGAGCAAGCAATCCAATTTTAAAATGGGAAAAATATTTAAACAGACATTTCTACAAAGAGGAAATACAAATGGCCAATTAGCACATGTTAAAAATGGTCCATGTCACTAGCTATTATGGAAATCTAAATCAAAATGACAATGAAATATTATCTCAAATTCCATACAATGGCCATTTTTCAAAACACAGAAAACAATATGTGCTAGAGAGGATGTGGAGGAATAGGAACATGATTTCACTCTTGGAATATAAAACGGTGCAACCTCTGTGGAAGAAGTTTGGCAGTTCCTCAGTAAGCTAAATATAGAACTGCTATATGATCCAGCAATTCCTATACTAGGAATATATCCTGAAGAAGTAAAAGCTGTTACATGAACAGACATCTGCACACCGATGTTCATAGTGGCATTATTCACAATAAACAAATATGTTATATACATATGATGGAATACTATGATGCAGCAAGAAGAAATGAAATTGGAATACATATGATAACGTGGATGAACCTTGAAGATATTACATTAAGTGAAGTAAGCAAGACACAAAAGGAAAAATATTGCATCATCTCATTGATATGATCTAAATATGAAGAATAAATGCATGGAGTTAAAACCTAGAGTATAGGTTACTAGGAGAAAAGAGGAAGATTGAGAAGAACGACTGATGCTTAATGTGTATAGAAGTTTTAATTAACTTGACTATAAAAGTGTGGAAATAAAGTTGATAGTAACACATTCTAGTGAGTAGCAGCTGTTTTATAAATGGGATTGTGGTTGGAAAAGGTAATCTAGGTGTGTAAATGTCAATTGAAAGAAAGCTAGAGAATAATCTGGGGACTGAATAACACAGTGAACCCAAAGGTGGATGACAGTTGTGATTGTACAGATGCAAGAGTGTCCTTCTGTGAGATAGAGTGGATGTACGTCACTATTGCAGGGTGGTGGGAATGTGGAGAAGCATGGGAAAAGTACAATTGGTGTGACCTATTGTCGTGGTTAACAGCAATACTGTAATATTCTTACATCAATGCCAAAGATGTATTGTGTTTATAATGGAGAGGTATGGAAAAAGTGTGCCAAATATACACTATGAACCATGGTTTGGGGTAATAGTCTGATGATATTATCTCATAATCTGTAACAAATATTTTACTGTAGTGTGGTGTGTTGGTGAAGGGATGTTGTATGGGAATTCTACACATTTGCATGATTGTTTTGTAAATTCACAATGTCTGTAATAAAAATATATTAAAATAATAAGACAGATTTGGGGAAAATTCCAAATGTAAAATATGTAATATAGTTAGTTGTAATATTTTGACGATGCTCTTACATAGATTTAGCAAACGTTTCACAGCAATGCAAGGTGCTGGTGGATGGGTGATGTATGAGACCCCTGTATGATGCTTGTTTTTTATAAATTCACAACTTTTTCTATACACTTATTATGTGTGTTCATGTTTGAGTGATATACTTCAATAGAAACCTATTTTAAAACAAGTATATGGCAAAAGAAATGTTAAAGAGGCACCAGTGTGTGAACTGAAAGCCTTAGTAATCGAACACAATTAAATCCAGGGTCTTAAACAGCAACAAGATTTCAGGATAGTAATTTTTGCTTTTCCTTCAGTATGTCAGAGGCTAAGGTGATTGAATCATTCTTAATGCATTGGCCACTGTATTTTACAGGGTTTAAAGGAGTAAAGCATTTGTCATGCATTGGACCGGGTTGCATTCAGTGATTTACAAAATATTTATATTTATAAATGAAACACACTACGGTTTGTCATATTGTGATATTCATATGAAAGAAGTAAATGAGCAAATCAGCTTAAACTTTCTGCAATAAGAAGAAAGCCACCTGCCTTTATTTTCCCAGAAAGATTCTCACAGATCTAGATTAAAGATTTTTCTTATATGTAGAATAAATAATTTCCTAATTGTGGGTTTAGAGAAAAAATATGCTTATTTGTCTCAAAGAATTCTAGAATAAAAATATATAATTAAGCTAAATTCCAATTTCTGTATAAATTCAGATAATTTACATTGTTTTATGAAAACACATGCACAAATAAATCTTATAATAATTTCTAATTTAGTTTGGCTATGTCAATAAAATAATTTATAGAAGTATCAATACCTAATTTAATTATATATTAATATATTGTTTGGACATAGCAAAAACACATTTCTGTTAAAAAAAATCTTCATTCTCTTTTTCCCTACCCAAACCTTTCTCTCCCTGCCTCCCTCTCTGTCTTACAGTAATCCATGGATCACATACAGACATATTTGCAGAAGAATGTTAGGGACAAAACAGGAATTAGGAAAATTGGAAGAAGTATAATGAAACACAATAAAATTATGCAAGCACATTTTGAAAAATGTGTCAATAGGTAGTCTACTAAAGGGATCCATTACATAATACATCTTGATTAACACACACAGATGAAATTTCAGTGACATTACAACTCTAACCTTCACTTTATAGCATGTCTGAGAAAAGGTAACAATTTTAGATGATTAAGAGTCTCTATAAACCTGTATTAATATGTCTGATTGAGCACCTAGTGACAGTGTGAGCTTGGAAAAGTAACTTCATCTTCCCAAACCAAAGAACAACTAATAATGACCAAAATTTTCAAGCATATCCTATTCAAATTCATGAAAATGATATCATTGTAGAGTGCTTATTACTGAGAGGCATTTAAGTATTTGTACTAAATTAAATTATTGTTACTATATGAAGGATGCATAAAACTGAAATATCACATCCAAATTTATTTTATCTTAAATAAATAAATATTTAGTTATAAAATCAATTATTTTTTTATTAAAACATTGAGAAAATGAATGGGCCCTAAAAGAGAAACTACATATTTATTCTTTAAATTATACACATACATATATTTGTTTTTTGACAGTAAATATATTAAATATCATTCCACTGAGGATAAATCCAATGAATAACAATATTCTATTCTTTAGAATCCTTTACATCACAATAAGGAACTGGAAACATAGTACAAAATGTTTAGAGTTTAGCAATTTCATGCACTAGGAACTGTAAACAGGTATTCCTGATATCCTCACATATTAGAATTTTTTTATAAAGCCAAAAGCTTAAAAGACTATGAAATTTTAAAAATATTAATAAAATAAAGTGACTTCTAGATGAATTAGCTAAGTAATAAATTAATTTAAAATTAAAATTCATTTATAATCTTCTGTCAAAAAAATTATGATATCAAAATTGCATACACAAAATTGATTAAATATTAATTATCTCTATTTAATATTTTCCCTAATATCTAAATATAGTCCCTTATTTCAACTGCTCCTATTCTATTATTTTCCATTATGAAAATTAAAGCAAGTTTCTGATTTGCAGCTCTATAGATATAATTATGTAGAGATACTTTTTATATTCCCTACTATGTTCTCTCTAAGGCATGTAGTTCACTTTTAATACAATTCTTAGTAAAATAGAACACCCTGTCTCAAATTTTAATATTAAAACACATACAGTAATTTGAGATTCATAATTATAGTTTCTAAAAAATTGTGTGAGTGATGAAAAACTTTTCTTCCTATCTCTGGAATTAAGCTGTTCACTTAATTATAATATGCTGTGAAAATTATTCATTTGGATACTCATGCCAACTTATTAAGCTCTTCTTAAAGTCCACAGGGGAAACCCTGGAAAAATCACAATAAATCTCTTCTGCAATAGAAAAACAAGATGAGATTTTTTTTTCTTCCACAATATACAAATGAGAGTTTTTAGAAAAATGAATTACATGATAAATGAAGGCATTCTGGCTCTTAGTTAAAAATATTCCTCAGTGGAAATAAAACAACATATGCCATAGGATTAGAAAAGTAATCTAATGATTATGTTGTAGTATAGAGTCCCAGCTCTGATACATATTAACTATCGTGCATAATGTTTGTAAGTTAAATTTCCTGGAATCCAGTTTCCTATTGCTGGGAAGATAACCTCTTTAATTCCTCAAAAATTTGATAAATATGTAAATAATAAATTAATATGAAAACATAGCCTATGACATAATTTATAATTATTTAATAAAATCATGCTTTTAACTTAAATTTAAACTGCTACACTGAAAGTGACATGAGAGATAGTTTAAGCCCATTGAAAATCCCACAGAGAAGATAAATTTATGGATAAGAAGTATTAGCTGGAAATTTGGCACAGTAGACAGATAACTACAATAATCCTGTGTGATAGAAAATTAGCATATTAGAGGTGTAGTAGTTAAAAGTCACATGGTTTGAATTTTATATGATCTTTCCTTGGATACCTCATACACTAATCTATAGACTAGTACCTGCTATATACATAAGAAATTCTTAGAATAATTTTGAAAATACTTGGATTCCTGAGTCCCACAACAAGAGATTCTAACTTAGTGGGCAGGTAATGTTGATCATGGAATCTGAATAAATTTTTATTAGTTGTTAGTTTGCTTGTTAGTTTAGCTGACAAGGCTAGAAAAACATTTTCACTATCTTTACTCAGGGTATAGCAAATCTATAGCACTATGTCATAAATCTAGTCTGCAGTTATCTTGACCGAATTCCCTTCAAAAAAACTTCATTCACATTGATCTGCTAAATTGTTGATATTATGCCAATTAGACTTCTTGAGAAAGAAGTAGTGATTACTTTAGATTTATTTGTAAGACATTTGTATGTCAGAGGATGGGTAACATATTTAGCAAGAATATAGGGGCCTTCCACTTCAGTGAAATTTCTAGGCATCCATTGGAGAGGGAAATATCAAGATATCCCTTTGCAGGTGAAGGAAAATCTGTTCATCACAGGACAGATATGGGAGTGGCACAAATCACTAATACTGATGTGATCCACTAGCAATATTTTTGCTTCTTGTCTTCATGACCTTAACTATACTGGTGTTGAGATCTTCAAAATGAAGAGTTTCTTCCACCAGTAGACAAATCAAGGATTCTATTGAACTAGAACATAAGAATTCAGCTGGCCATTTTATAAACATAAAAAAATTATGGAAATGGAAATAGATTATAAGATATGTGTGTCAGGGGATGGATAGAGAGGGATTGAAAGGTAACTGCTAAGGAGGGTTTTTGTTGTTGTTGTTATTGTTGTTTGCACAATGAAAATTCTCTAATATTGAGTGTGGTGAGGAATGAACAACACTGCAATTATACCAAAGCCCACTGAATATACATTTTGTATGGTTTCTATGGTATATGAATAAACCTTAAAAAATACCTAAAATAAATAAAAATATTTTATATCAAAATTGAATTATATGAATCTCCTTTATTAATAATAAAAATCTTGTGATGTTAAAGAAAATACTTTATATATTTTTACTTCATATATTTAATTTTCTGTCACCACTCACATGAATAGATAGAACAACTAGACAAAAGATCAGGAAGGATACAGAGAACTTGAACAATATGTTTACTGATCTAGATCTAACAAACATATGCAGCACATTGTCCACCAAATCAGCAGAATATATATTCTTTTCAAGTGCTCATGTTTCTTTCTCCCAGATAGACCAGAGGCAGGGTCACAAAACAGGTCTCAATAAATTTAAAAAGTTTGAAATTATACAAAGCAAGTTCTCTGATCATAATGGAATGAAACTTGAAATCAATAATAAGCAGGAAAACATTTCATAAATATATGGATACTAAATAACATACTATTAAGCAATTAGTGGATCAAAGAAAAAGTTGCAATAGAAAAGGGTAAATATCAATAGATGTATGAAAACAAGGATACAATTTATCAAAACTTAGGAGATGCATTGAAGGCATTGCTGAGAGGGAAATTTATAACCTTAATTGCCTACATTAGAAAGGAAGAAGGAGCTAAAATCAAAGACCTAACTGAACACCTGGAGGAAAGAGAAAAAAGACAGCAAACTAATCTCAAAGCAAAGACAATGAAACAAATCAAGATGAGAGCAGAAAAAAAAAATGAATTTGAGAACAAAAAACAACAAATGGTGCTGGGAGAAATGAATATTCATAACCAAAAGAATGAATGAGAACCTCTATATCACTCTCTATACAAGAATCAATTCAAAATGGATGAAAGATCTAAACAGAAAAGCCAGTATCATAAAACTTCTAGGCGATAATGTAGGAAAACATCTTCAAGGTTTGATAGTAAAAGGTGGATTCTTAGACCTCACACACAAAGCACAAAGAAAGAAAGAAAAAAGTAGATAAATGGTGCCACCTCAAAATTAAACAGTTTTGCACCTCAAAGGACTTTGTCAAGAGGGTGTAAATGTAGTGTACTCAATTGGAGAAAATATTTGGAAATCACATATCCAACCAGTGTCTAACAGCCTTGATATTTAAAGAGATCCTACTATTCAACAATAAAATGTCAAACGACCCAATTTAAAAAATGGGCAAAAGACTTGAATAGACATTTTTCAAAGAGGAAATATAAATGGTGAAAAAAACATATAAAAAGTTGTTTAACATCACTAACTATTAGGAGACTGCAAATCAAAATGACAATGAGATATAATTTCACACCTATTAGAATAGCCATGATTAAAAACAATAGAAAACTACAAAGGTTGGAGAGAATGTAGAGAAATAGGAATGTTTATTCACTGTTGGTGGGAGTGTAGAATGGTATAGCCACTGTAGACAAATGTATGATGATTCTTATGGAAGTTAAATATAATGCCATATGACCCTGCAATACCCCTACTAGGTATATACCCGGACGAACTGTGAGCAGGGACATGAACAGACATCTGCACACTGATGTTCATAGCAACATTATTCACAGTTGTCGAAGATGGAAACAACCAAGTGTCCCTCAATCAATGAATGGATAAACAAATTGTGGTATATAGATTTGATAGAATATTGTTCAGGTGTAAAGAGAAATGAATTTGTGAAGCATATGACAAAATGGTTGAACCTGGAAGACATGATTTTGGATGAAGCAAGCCAGACACAAAGACAAATATTTATTATTTCACTATTATTAACTAAATATAATGTGCAAATTCATGGACTTACTATCTAGAATATAGGTCACCAGAAGATAGAATGAGGACAGAAAATGGAAAACTGAGGTTTAATCTTTGCAGAATTGGTAAAAAGTTGTTTGCAAATGTTTGGAAATGGATAGAAATGTTGAAAGCACATTATAATGTTTGTAATTAGAAGTGCTAATATATAAATATTAAAGTGGTTGAAAAGAAAAGTCTAAGGTCACATGTATCACTAGAAGGAAAGCTAAAAAATGAAGCATGGGACTATTTAGCACAGCAAACAAACTTATGGAAAATGAGTGTGTTTAATAGTATATATATATAAGAAGATTTTTCTCTGACACAGAAAAAATGTATGTTAATGTTACAAGCTGTTAATAAAAGGGTGATATTGGGTAAAAATACAGCCTAAGCAAACTATGAACTAGAGGATATAGCAATATAGTAACACTTTTCTATCAAGGGGAAAAAGAAAATATACTAAGTGAAAGAAACCACATGCAAAGTAGTATGTGTTGTTAGACTCCATCTGTACAAAATGTAAATATAAATCAATTTATAGAGTTGGAAAAAGATTAACAGTTACTTATGGCAGGGGAAAGCTAGAGTGCCTGGTTGATGACTATTAATGGGTAAGTGTGGTTTCTTTTTGGCATAATGAAAATGCTCTGATATTGATTGCAATGATGAATGCACAGCTATGTGATTTTATCAAATGCCATTGATTGTACACTTCAGATGGATTGCATATGAAAACAATTCAATAGAATTGATTAAAAAGTAAGAAACTCATCCCCTATTTATGGTTGTGCAGGCCAAGTGGGTGGATTCTTAGTCTTCATTCTGGCTGCAATGGCCTATGACTACTATGGGCTATTGGCTAACCCTGCTGTCCATGGTGGTGGTGTCCCCACAGATTTGCCTTCTACTAGCCTTCCTCACTTACCTGTAAAGTCTGACCACTGCAAGGACTGTCTCCTCTTGTGTATTCTCTGTGTCATACTGCTATTCCGGTATAATCAACCATTTTTATTGTGATAATATTTCCTTGTTAACATTACCTTGCTCTGATATCCCCATTCTAGAAAACAGAAGTGTTCAACTTTAGAGGAACTAATTTCTTGTTTTCCATGACCATGCTTCTGATACCCTACTTCCACATTGTCCTCACCATTTTGAGCATACATTAATCAGATGGAGGAGAAAAAGGCTTTTCTACCTGTGCTTCTCACATGATTACTGTCACTGTGATCAATGGAATTCTTTCTTTTTTTATTTGTTTGCAACCATAGACCAATCTCTTATTCAGATACTGATAAAATATCCACAATTTTTACAGCCTAGTGATACTAATGCTGAGTCCTTTAATTACAGTCTACAGAAAAATGGTGTGAAAGATGCCTGAAGTTTTTCCTGAATAGTCCTTGCAACTGTTTCAAACTAATGCAAATTTACAACTACAGCTATCTTTATTTAAGGGTTTAAATTTGCCCCTGAAAATCCTGCTATTGACTGAAGAAATAAACAATGGCTACTTTTCCATTAATTTAAATTTTAAAGCAAAGAATCTTAATGCTTTTTATTCTAACTCAAAATACTCAACCAATCTTTACAGATATAAAAATGTACCAATTGTAAAATAGAAAAAACATATGTCATGAACAAAAATTTAAAAGGAAATAAATACATCCACATTAAAGTGTGTAATTCTAAACAAGCAAGTGATAGCAAGATTATCCACTATGCCATTCCCAACTTTTCTTCAATGATTAAATGATTTATTAATATTTTTCATTATATTCTACAATTTTTCCATAACTTTCAAATTCTTTTATGGGACTATTGTTGTCTTGCTCCTTAATATCAATATTATAGCACAGAAAAAAAAAACTTTAGGGAAAAATAAGAACTAATCACAAAAGTGCTTCAAAGTACATGAAAATAGGATATAGGGTACAGCATTCAGAGAAAAAACATAAAAGGACTCTTTTTCATCCCACTCATTCAGACCTAGCAAAATTTTTATGCTCATCCTAATATGGCATACCATTAAATTTTTCCCATATGATATTATCATGCTAAATCTTGTGTGTGGCACACTTTGAATCCCTTCAAGAACGTGAAATTAAGAAAATGAAACACTTTCCCAAATTCAGAAGTATAGTAATGGCCATTTTGCAAATTTAAACCCAAATCTAAACAACTGAAAGTCCATGCCCTTTTCACTAAATATTCATTTACTAATTCATTTTGTTTTGAATGTCTGTGATTTTATATTGCAATATTTTATATGCATCTCAATACTATCTGGGTGTATATTATATTGCATCAACAACTATAAAGAAGAAGAAAGCAATTCCCATGATTCTCCATTTTTAAAATGCAAAATCTAGGAATTTTTGTTTCCAAAATGGGATTTCCTTTCCTATCTTTTCAGGTGTAGATAAATTTGGCTTTAGCAGCATATCCCTCTCTCCGGAACTTCACAGATGCCAAGTCCTCAAGTCTGCAATGTCATAAGCATCTGAGCAAAGTAGAAGTTTTCATCATAACATCAGGCCTCCTTATTCTGAGTGTAACCTAACTCCACTACAAACACACAAAAATTCCACAATTACTTTCTTCTTCTATATCCCCAAACATTATGCAATTTTATTGGCTCCTTTTTCTTCCTACTCTTCTCCTTTTCCATCCATCATTTTCTTTCTACATTGCCATTAAGAACTATGAAAACTTATTTGCTTCTTTGAAATAGAGTTTTATTACTCTATGTATCTTGAGGTCTTTTGAAATTTATTACCCCATTTGTCACCTTCTATTCCAAACTGCTGTCCCAAATAGCTTTTGTCTCTCCACTGTTTATCAAGGCAATTTTATAAGCAATAAGGATTATCTGGAAAGAGTAGCTTTGTTTACACAGCAGTTGTCATAATAAACTCTACCTCATTTCACAAGATGTACACAAACTTGTGTTAACTAAAATGTAAATACCAAAAGGCCTACATCTTCAGAAGCAAATCTAAACCCAGGAGCAGGGTAGCAGTTTGATATTAGTTATGAATGCCAAAAATAGGTATTGGATTATGTTTGTGAATTGGTTTGTTCCTTTGGGCATGTTAGATTATATTGGATTCAGAGGATTCACTTTTATTTGATTAAATAATGATTGAGGCTTTGATTGGGCAATGACAGTAGGATCAAGGGGATGGGGGACTCACAAAGAAACCACACCACAGAGAAGACAGTTTGGAGTTTTGATCCTGGAGCCTGTTAAGTAAACACATAGAGAAGCAGATATGTGAGGAAGGAGAGAAGGTTCAGTTGGACACAGCAGAGCCCTGGGAAAGAAAGAAGAGCCATTTGCCTGAAAGTCTACAGCTGGCCTTGTGGAGAGAACAGAGGAGCTGAGCCTGGTGAGAAATGAGCCCTGGGAAGAGAGGAACCCAGGAAGCCTGAACCCTTGCAGCCATTGGCAGCCATCTTGCTCCAACACGTGGCAAGAGACTTTGGTGAGGGAAGTAACTTATGCTTTATGGCCTGGTAGCTGTGGGCTTCTACCCCAAATAAATACCCTTTATAAAAGCCAACAGATTTCTGATATTTTGCATCAGCACTCCTTTGGATGACTAGTACAAGCAGTTTGAGATACATTGATGAAAAGAGGTTTCTAATAATTTAAGAAAAAAACCTTTCCAATATAGAGTTTAACAAACTAATAGAATACATTACTGAATATTAATGGATACTGTTTACTCAATCAGAAAAAGTATTACTTCAAACATGGAGTCATGAGATTATATCAAGATATTTAGAACCTTTTATGAAATATATATTAGACATTTTCACATTCAGATATGTATGTTTAAAATATTGCTTCTTGATAACCAAATATTGAATATGGCTGAAAAGAAACATTTCTTTGATTGCAATGTTATCTTTTCTTCCACTGTAATCAATTTTTTCATTCTTTTCTTTCTACCTTATGCTTTTTCAAAATTTCTTCAACAATTTATTATTCATCAATTGGAAAATACAAATTCTAAATCAGAAAGCCATTACAGAAAGCCATTCAATACAATCACACAATGATGGAATAAATGGCTCACAGTGCATTTAAAAATTGGATACAACACATGAGTTAGGCTATGTCTCAGTCAATTGGCCATACCTGACTGCAGGGGGGGAATGAGAAATAGTCTAGCCATGCATCCAGGAAACAAAGTCAAAGGATTTGGCAGACAGCCCACCTCTCCTATAGAGTGCATGTTAGTTTTGTGTGACTTGAACAAATGCTTTATCAGCATTATCCTAAACTGTCCATCTAATCACTACTGAAAGTACTGAAATATTAAACATATATAAACATTTTGTAATTATTTGCCTCTGATAAAATCTCACAATATATCTGTTGCCATGGATTGAGCTCAATTGCATTTCAAATTCAGGCCACTATTTGAGAATTTAAAATATAGTAATACATGAAGGCAAATAAAAATTATACTCTATCATATTAAATCTTTCTCCATCCTTATGATTTGTATAAGCAGCAAAAATTCATAAGTAAGTAAGATGTCAGGAGTCTGATATCCTTGTACATTGATGGTGGAAAGTATATTGATAAAAGTAATCTTAAAAGTATCCATTATAATTTAAATTTTTGTATTTGTCTGGAATCCTGGATCCACTCCTGGATATATTTTCACAGAGATGTTCAATCTTAGATCACCACAGGGACATGCACAACATTGTTAATTGTGGTGAAGCATGTAGAACTCAGTTGTTAGCAACTAACCAGATGTTTCTTATTAAAGAATATGCATTCATTAAGTGGCAGGAGATACAGATTACAGCAATTATAATAATGTTGCTATAATATTAGTGGATAAGAAGAGGCAGTAAAAATTGGTATATATGTAGCAAAATTAATAGTTCTCAAATCACTAATTGAATGAAGGCCTTAAATATCAAAATGAGATAGCTAACAACATATGAATGCTAATTTAAACATACATGAAATTTACTTTATGAAGATGTATACTTTTTTAAGGACCTATATCAACCATCTTAGAAGGTATCCTTAGGAAGGTTATTGAATTAGAATGGTGAATGAAGACTGATGGTGATTATGGAATAAGATATTAAGGCCGGATAAACTCAATTTAGTTGTGAGAATAAAAGAAATAAATAAACTAATGGTAACACACATTTTCATAATATACATTTCTTCTGAATCTTTTAAAAATACTTTAGGGCATATTAAAAAATTCTACCTTCACATCAGACATAAAATTTGGAAGAAGCAAATGTTGAAAATGTTGAATATTGAAATAATTTTGGAAAGATAAAAGCATGTATCCAACAAATAATGCACTTAAGTCAAGGTGTTGGAGAGGGGGTTAAACAAAATAACACAGGAAAGCAGAGAAATCACATATAAAAGAATGTTCCTCAATAAGTAAATCAAAGGTACCCTGATAGTTAATAAAGACCCAATGGCATCATTTCCTGGTCTCAAATGCTTTGGGAATAATAACGAATTTTATTTAAGCTGCAAAGGTTGTGTCTAAAGGGGTATAGACACTCATAAATTTCTCCGATTTCAGTGAGGTTAGTAATCACATGGGAGAGCAATAACACATTCCCCATTTGAGATGAGGAGAGGGCCCCATTTCAGATTAGTGCCCATGAGCAAATCTTGAGTCATGGCTTCAATAATTTAAATTTTTGAAATAATAATAGTACCAGTGCCAGACCCAGCACATTATAAAATACATACTAGTATTCTCATTTCATAAAGATGTTTTCTAGAGTAACTTGATATTTTTAACAACATTGTTATGCTCTTTAAGGAAAGTGAGGAATTTGTTTCTATTTTTATGATTTCTATATTAATACTGGAAATCCAAACAATGAAAATTCTTAAGACAAAAGGAATAAGCACTCTTTGAAAGCTTCATTTTGAATGTGGTCTTAGCAAAGTGTGGGATGGCTAGGTCAGTGTTTTTCATGGTGAGTAAGGGTTTATGTTTCAGGTATGACAGTTTTTGATGAGAATTTCCAGTTATTCAGTAATGTGATGTTAGCATTATCATAGTCTTCTATTAATTGCATTATAGAGATTCATTTATACCATGGATATCTGTGCTCTCTTTTACCACCTACGTACTAGAGACTGAGATTGTCAAAGTTTAAATCCTGTCTTGAGCAGATCCATTGACAAGGATATGGGCACATGATGTTTTAATGATAACTGATTCCTGGAAGCATAAGTGAGGAAATGGGCAATATGAGTCAGGGAAGGGAGAAAAGCTAACAGTGTGCACTAGAGAACAAATTGCTGCTGTAACCAAGTGAATCTCATTTCATTTGAATTGCTTTGGTGTGTCCTGCAGAAATCTTCTTGGAATTATCCCAAGGAAGGTCAGAGAAGCTGAAGCTTATACACAGATTCAAGCAACATCAGAGTTTATCCAATGTGACATGGAGTGGAGAGACAGATGTTTCTGCAACAAGGATATTTATAATAGTAAACTGATGGCAAAATTAAACTAAAATATTAAGTACTTTGGCTTAGGCTTATATATTCTTCAGAGTACCCTGGACCCTTATTTTTTATAGTAAATTTGCAGGTGTTTCTATAGAGAAAGTGAAATTCAAGGGATGGAAGTATCTCTTCATATATTTCTAATGAGGGCCAACCTGAGTTTAAAATCTGCACAATTAAAGGATCAGGGAGGGTCAGTCCCTAAATGAATTATGTCAGCTATGAATATTCTTCTTACAGCATTGGCGAAGTGCCACACTTTGAACATTACATAAGTCAAACCTTGGGTACTATATTTCATTTCACATAATATACCTAAAAGCATTAAAGAAAGTGTTCATCCTAATCAACAAATCCATGTTAC
>JAQZBX010076966.1:0-14352 GCA_029593785.1 Cabassous unicinctus | reverse complement strand
TAAATAAATAAATAAATCTTAAAATAAAAAAAAAAAAAGAATTAAGGAAGCAGAGGTGGCTTAAGCAATCAGGCGCCTCCCTCCCACATGGGAGGCCCTGGGTTCAGTTCCTGGTGCCTCCTTAAAAAGAAGACAGGCAGACAGTGAGTGCAGACGAGAGGGGGAGAAATAAATAAAATCTTTTTTTTTTTTTTTTAATAAATAAAAGAATTATACACCGTGATCAAGTGGGTTTATCCCTGGTATGCAAGGTTGGTTCAACATAAGAATATCAATTAGGGTAATACACCACATTAACAGAATGAATGGGGAAAAAAACACATGATCATCTCAATCGATGCACAAAAGGCATTTGACAAAACACAGCACCCTTTCTTGGTAAAAAACTCTTAGAACACTAAGAATAGAAGGAAACTTCCTCAACATGATAAAGGGCATATATGAAAAGCCCACAACTAGCATCCTATCTAATGGTGAAAGACTGAAAGCTTTCCCTGTAAGATCAGGAAAAGACAAGATGCCTACTGTCACCACTGTTACTCAACATTGTACTAGAAGTTCGTGCCAGAGCAATTAGGCAAGAAAAAAACAAAAGGCACCAAATTGGAAAAAAAGAAGTAAAACTTGCCCTATTTGCAGATGATATGATCCTATATACAGAAAATCCTGAAAAATCCACAACAAAGCTCCTAGAGCTAATAAATGAATTCAGCAAAGTGGCGGGGTACAAGATCAACACCCAAAAATCAGTAATGATTCTATATACAAGCTGATTGTTCTAATGAAATCAAGAAAAAAAGAAAAGAAGAAATCAAGAAAAAGATTCCATTTACAATTGCTACAAAAAGAATCAAATATCTAGGAATAAATCTAACCAAGGATGTTAAGGAATTGTGCACAGAAAACTATAAAACATTGCTAAAGGAAATTAAGAAGACCTATTTATATTCTGTGTTCATGGATTGGAAGACCAGATGTCATTGAGAAAAAAAAAAGGAGGACCCCTACCTCATACCGTATACAAAAATCAATTCAAAATGGATCAAAGACCTAAATATAAGAGTTAGAACTATCAAACTCCTAGAAGAAAACATGGGGAAACATCTTCAGGACCTTATGTCAGGCAATGGTTTCTTAGACTTTACACCCAAAGCTCAAGCAGTAAAAGAAAAAATTGATAAATGGGATCTCATCAAAATAAACTTTTGTTCCTCAAGGACTTTGTCATGAAAGTAAAAAGACAATATGAAAGACATTCTTCCACAATGGGAGAAAATATGTGGAAACTACATATCTGATAAAGGATTAATATCCAATATATGTAAAGAAATTGTTCAACTTAACAACAAAAAGACAAACAACCCAATTTAAAAATGGGCAAAATACTTTAGACTAGACATCTCTCCAACGAAGATATACAAATGGCCAGAAAGCACATGAAAAGATGCTCAACATCATTAGCCATCAGGAAATTGCAAATCAAAACCACAGTGAGGGAAGCGGATGTGGCTCAACCCCTTAGGCATCTACCTACCACATGGGGAGATCCCAGGTTAGGGTCCTGTTGCCTCCTAAAAGAAGACGAGCAGACACCGCCTCCCTCCATAATGAGCTTAGAGGCCTCCTCCTACCACAATGAGCTAGACTCTGCCTCCTGCTGCAACAATCAGATGCCACAAGCGGAGAGCAGATGTAGCTCAGGCTGTTGAGCACTCGCCTCTCATATGGGAGGTCCTGGGTTCAGTTCCCAGTGCCTCCTGGAGAAGGTGAGCAAACAATGAGCAGACAGGCGAGAGAACCATCTGGGGGAGGGAGGGATAAATAAAGAAAAATTTAGGTAAATAAATCTTTAAAAAAAAAAAAAAAAAAGAAAACCACAATGAGATACCATTTCACACCCATTAGAATGGATGCTCTTTTTAAAAAAAAAAAGGAAAATAAGTGTTGGAGAGGATGCAGAGAAATAGGAACACTCAGTCATTGCGGGTGGCAATGTAAAATGGTACAGCCGCTGTGGAAGACATTTTGGCAGTTCCTCAGGACGCTAAGTATAGAGCTGCCATATGACCTGGCAACCCCAAAACTAGGTGTATACCCAAAATAATTGAAATCATGGGCTCGAATGGATATTTGCTCACTGATTTTCATAGCAGCATTATTCACAGTTGCCAAAACGTAGAAGCAACCCAAGTGTCCATCAACTGATAAATGGATAAATAAAATGTGGTGTATATATTATTCCATTCCACAAAAAGGAATGAAGTCCTGATACATGCAACAACATGGGTGAACCTTGAAGACATCATGTTGAGTGAAATAAGCCAGACACAAAAGGACAAATATTGTGTGATTTCACTGATTTGAAACAATTGTAATAAGCAAACTCATAAGAGTTAGAATCTAGAATATAGGTTACCAGGGGATGAGGTGGGGATAAGGAATGGGAAGTTGGGGCTTAAAATATATAGGGATCCTATTTGGAATGATAGAAATGTTTTGGTAGTGGATGGTGGTGATGGTAGCACCATTCAGGACTGTTAAGTTGAAATAACTGAGTTGGGAGAGGAGAGCATTAAAGTAAAGCTCTATAAATTCTTGGTTAGATTTTGGATTTTGGCATTATGATGGTTTTGGGTTTTAGGATCTGCATCCTATCAATGGAATAATGTCAGCATTCCACTAATCAGTTGTGATTATAAAGACAACAGAATATTGGTGGCTCATGAATACTAAGCTTTTGTCAGTCCCAAAATATCTTTAAAGATAAGTACTTTGATAACAGAAGTCTGGGTTGAAACCTAAAACAGGCATACGTATTTTGTGGGTTCAGTTTCAGACCACTGCAATAAAGCAAATCACATGAATTTTTTGGTTTCCCAGTGCATATAAAAGTTATGTTTACACTATGCTGTAGTCTATTAAGTGTGCAATAGCATTATGTCAAAAAAAACAATGTTCATGCGTAATTAAAATGTAACAGAGACATGAAGTGAGCACATGCTGTTGGAAAATGGTGCTGATAGGCTTGCTCAATTCAGGGTTGCCACAAACCTTCACTTTGTCAAAAATGCAATTATCTGTGAAGTGCAATAAAGCGAGACTCAATAAAATGAGGTGTGCCTATACCTGCATTGCTGGTTTTGATCCTAAGGACAGACCTTTGCAAAGTTAGGTTTTAAAGTAGCATCTGTCTTTCATGCAGGAGTTGACTTTTATAAAGAAAACGTTTCATTTTTTGAAACCTCCTTTCCTTTTAGGCGTTTTGGAATAATGGGACTCTACAAAGGCCTTGAAGCCAAACTGCTACAGACAGTCCTTACTGCTGCTCTCATGTTCCTTGTTTATGAGAAACTGACAGCTGCTACCTTCATGGTTATGGGGCTGAAGAATGCACGCAAGCACTGAGACACCTAACACTGGAGAAGTATGGAAAGATGCTCAAGATGGGGGGTTTCCTTCTGAAAGGGAGCTGACTGAAAAGACGTGATTCTCCTCTTACTCTTGCTCCTTCCACCACAAATTTACCTTCATTGGCTTTAAAAGCATCTAAGGGTAAACATGGAGTATAGTCAGTTGGACCTACTGCCAGCTTAATTTTTATGATGGTTGGTTCAATTTTTGGAGGGAGGTTGGACTAATAGTCATATGAAAAGAAACCATTATTAAGAACCTAAAAATGAAAGTTTGTGGGGGGTTCTGTTAAGGAGAATGGACTTACTTTCATGTGTAATCTTTTCCATTTAAAGTTTTTCTTAAATTGACCAGCTGTTCTCTTTCCCTGAACCCTCCTCCAGGTTCTAGGACAAATCAGTAGCATGTAATCCTCCTCAAATACTTCTATATATCTTAATCTTGGAATTTTTCTCACTAAAAATAATTCATATTATAACTGTGCCATGGGCATGACTATGTTTGTTGGGCTTTTTTCTCCTGCTTAAGGAAAGGTATCTTCTTTAATACATGACCTATTTATTTTGTGGGGGAAATGAAAATTATTAATCCCAAATGATTTTCTTAAAGTTATTTTTAAAGGTCACTTACTCTTTAGTCTTTGACATATTTTTAAAAATACTTATTTTGAATCAACTCTTTTATTCAAAAGGCTTGCGGGCATGAGGGGTTTGTATCCCTACAGGCCTCAATCAGTCAAGCCATAATAAATTGTCAACACAAAAAACATTCTTGGGGAAGCGGGTGTGGCTCAGTGGATAGAGCCCCCGTTTACCATATGGGAGGCCCGGGTTCGCGTCCCGAGGCCTCCTTGTGAGGGCACGCCGGCCTGAGCGGTGCGGTGGGCTGATGCAGCAACCTCACGGCAGGAAGCGGGTGTGGCGCAATGGATAGAGCACCCGTTTACCTTATGAGAGGCCCCGGGTTCGCTTCCCGGCACCTCCTTGTGAGGGCAGGCCGGCGGCTCGCGGTGCTGTGGGCTGATGCGGCAAGACCTCACAGCAAGGGGGAGATAAGCAGACACAGAGAAGACACGCAGCAAATGGACACAGCAGCACAACCAGTGGGGGGGGATAAATAAAATAAAATAAATAAATCTTTAAAAAAAAAAAAAACCATTCTTGAAACTTGCTCTTTATTAAGATCATACGTTGGATTTGCAACCCAATGGCCAAAATCACCAAAAAGAGAGAGGGAGCAAATACCTTGTATAGGCTCTAGAATATTCTCTCCCTTTATAAACTCTTGTGGCGGCTGTATGTTTTGAGAATAAACATCTGATTGAGGTTATTCCTATTTGGAAACATCTTTAGATCAGGGGTTCTTAATCTTTTTTGTTCCACAGACCCCTTTGCCAGTCAGGTGAAAACCACAGACCCCTTACTAAGTCCTCACTATACTGTGTATTATTTAATAAATATATCACACCCACACCAACACAGCCCCACAAGAATAATGGGGTTTTTTTTGTTTTGTTTTGTTTTGTTTTAATTCAAGCTCATTGACCCCTTGTTAAGAACCCCTGCTTTAGACTGTCCTACTGTTCCAAGTGTGGTCCATCAAGCAGTAGCACTGACATCACCTGGGAGCTTGTGGGACCTACTCTCTCTCTGTCTCCACTTCAGACCTTCCAAAAACATATTTTGCAGTTTAACAAAGTCCCTAAATAATTCATATTCACATTAAAGTTCAAGAGACCTGTGAGCCCCTGGGCCAACAGAAGATGTGATTGGTTTCAATTATGGAAACCAAGACAAAGATTTTTCTCAAAGGAAAGATTGACTAATGTATAAAAACAACCGCTGAAACAAGCTAGGAGTCCTATGAAGAGCGTCATTTGCTTTCACCTCATAGCTGGTTGGTAAGATGGTAGGACTTTTATTATGTAGCAAGAAGTGAGTTTAGACATCATAAGCAAGCAAGATGTCTCAAGAAGCCAATTCTCTGTCATATTAGGAGAACAATGCTTTGGGTTCCTATGATTTAGTTTTTTATCCGTTTAACAAAATGACAGGTTTTTCATTTATAAGTCTGTAATTCAGCCAGTCAGAGGGACTAATAATGCATCTATGAACTCCAGTGTTTAGTTCAATTTTGAGAATGGAAATTCTTTCTCTTTCTCTTACTTCCCGAACTCTTTGGTCTGTGTGGTAATTTCAAAATAATGATTATCAAGCTAGTGATAGTTGAAAGATCATTGTGTTGTTCTCGAAAACAAGAATGAGAAGCTAATAATCTGGGAACCAGACTGAACCTGTATCCCCTAATTAAGCCAGAGAATTGAAGACAGAGAATTGGTCCCATTACGATTTTTCATTTCGCTTTAAGGTTTTTGTGTGTTTGTGGCAGGGCGTGGGTAGGAAGCACAAAGCTATTATTTTGATTTCTATACAAGAGAAGAATGGCCATAAAGGTGCCTTGTGTATTTTTGTTTTAATTATGCTCTTGTTTTGGAACTTGAATTTTGAGCTTAGGGGATGGTTGGTTGGTATGTTAGAAACATTTCCAAGTCAAATTGTATAGCTATATTAGGTTTTTATGATGTGAGAATATATTTGATGCTTATCTGATTTTATGAGGGAACAATTTAATATTAAGATTTTAAGTTCTTTATGAAACCTTATAGATTGACTAATTGAAATTATAATTTTTTTTTTTTAAGATTTATTTATTTATTTATCTCCCCCTTGCTGCTTGTGCTTGCTGTGTCCATTTGCTGTGTCTTCTCTGTGTCTGCTTATCTTCCCCTTGCTGTAAGGTCCCGCTGCATCAGCCCCTCGCACTGCGCGGGCCGGCCTGGCCTGCCCTCACAAGGAGGCCCCCGGAAGCGAACCCAGGGCCTCACACATGGTAAACGGGGGCTCTATCGGTTGAGCCACACCCGCTTCCTGTTGTGAGGGCTTGCTGCATCAGCCCACTAGGCTGCGCGGGCCGGCCTGCCCTCACAAGGAGGCCCCGGGAAGCGAACCCGGGGCCTCCCATATGGTAAACGGGGGCTCTATCAACTGAGCCACTCCCGCTTCCGACTAATTGAAATTAGGTGAAGGCTCAGCCAATTTTGTAGCCTGTGATTAATAAGTTGTTTGCAAAAGCTAGAGCTGAAGTCCATACTAGGGAAATGGAAAGCTTTAATGATTCTTTGTGCATTTTCTCTAGAATGCAAGGGTTAAGAACCTTAGAGATTATATTAGTGTCATTGCAATAGAAAATTTAATTTCTGTGAGTATTTGTGTTTTGAAGTGGACAATGCAATAATTCTACCCTTGTCTAATTCACAATTAAGCTTGAAGAGCATAAGCAGTGGGAGTTAGAAATCTTGAGTTTTATTCCCAGCTCTGTCACCAACTAGCAAATTATGTCATCTCCTTGTGCTTCAGCTTTTTGATAAGTGGAGATAATAATACTCACCACCCACTTCAGAGGATGTTTGAGAGCTAATGCTGTCAGCTAAATCCCTTTATGACCATGTAATAGGGAAGATCTGAATGGAACTTATGACAGTGCCCAAGATTTATATAGCAATTTCCCTTCTAAAAGATTATACACTTTCTCATTTTATAATCCCAATATCTCTGTGAAATAGGCAAGGACAAGTAATTTCCTTGTTTAATTAACAAGGAAAATGAGACAGAACTATCAAATGACTTGCTTGGTTGGAGCCAGGACTAGGTGGAATTTCCTTTCATGAGTGATGGAATTAGACCTAGGCGCATACTCTGACCCTACTTCTTACCAGCTGTGGGAACAAAGCAATTGCTGAACTTTTATAAAACTCAGGTTTCCTCAACTGTAAAACGAAGACGTTGATAAACTTACATTATAGGGTGATTGTGAGAATTAAATTAGATTATATATATAAATTACTTGGTACTATGCATGCTGCATGAAAAGAGCTAAAGAAATATTAGTAATCACTATTATTAGTACATTCTTACTGATTAGTCATATAGCTGTTTGAATAGATATAAACTGTCATTCAGTGGAAAGTGGTCTAAATTTTGAGCCAAACCTGGGTTCATATTTTCACTCTATCACTTAATCACCTTGTGACCAGACAAGTCACTTAACCTTTCTGAGCCCCAGTGTCTCATCTGTCAAATAGAAACGATTACATCACAAAGCTGTTCTGAGGATTAAATAAGAGACACAAGTGAAAGTATCTGGCACAGTATATGATATATATATGTGCTTAATAAATACTTTTGAACCAAGAAAACCAACCTAGTTTTACTTTAGGGTAGTAAATTTATTTATTTATTGTGAACTTTATTTTAATTTTAATTGTGAACTTTTTTTTCCTGGCAGCTTTTTGGTGTATCTTTTCAGAAGAGAAGCCAAATCCAGTAATTTTATCTTTTATTCAGTATTCAAACTAAATTTCCCCAAACATTTAACTTAATCAGTAAAATACGGATCACTCAATAGCAGAAATTTACCAGCTGAGCTAGTGACTCACCTTGGTCCCCTGGAAAAGCTAAAGACTAGTAACTTCATGGAGTCAAGTGCCACACATCTAAGGAGTGCTGTCCCTCTGGGAAGATGAATTTCTTACCTAGCATTGTTGAATGCCACCGGACTACCAATCATACATGAAGGCAATAAATGTGGCTGACTGAGAACCAGCAGTACTTGAAACCACTATGTAAATGAAAGGTTCTTGAGTTAGTGCTGATGTTTGTGGAGCATACTGGTAGTCCTGAAATTTTTGTTCAGTGGGACTCTTAAAAAAAAACTTTCCCAGGGGCCAGGTAAGCAAAGAAAGGAAATTATTAGTTAAAGACAAAGTAAAAAGGAAATCAGGAGATGGATATGGGCTTCAGGGGAAGGAAGAAACAAGGCACCAGAGTCTAAAAGAGCTCAAAGAAGAAATGACCAAAAAAAGTACAGATATATAGATTGGACAGTGAACTGTAGAACCCAGCAAACAAGGCCCAGTCTGTAATGATGTGAATAGAGAAAGAAAAGTTAGTTTAGAACTAGAAAAGAGAATGGGTAAAGTAACCTCCATGAATTGTATGTCTTGATATCCTTGTAATAACTCTAATATATATGGGGTTCATTCCCATTAACAGATGAGGTAGCTGAGCCTTAAAAGAATAATTTATGCAAGGTCACACAACTTGAGGCTGACTCCAAATTTTACGTTGCCACACTGACCCCCTCAGATGTCCTTAGAAGTAAACCATCTAAGCCAGTGCAAGGTTCCCTTTTGCATCCTAGAAGGGAATATGATTGAAGACATGTGATTCCTTCCATAATGAACTGTCTATACTCCTTTGGGACGCCACTAAACTCAAGGGAAGCCCGAGGCCCCTGTATCCCAGGGTGGCTCCACGAACCTGCTGTTTTTTGCCTCAGTGCCTTTGTTTATGCTCTCTACTCTGTCAAGAATCTCCTACTACTCCTGATGAATTCTTGCTCAGATCAAGCATCAGCTCTTCCTGGACCCTTTGCAGAATCTCGCCATCACCCATCCCCAAGTCTTTGTACTCCTATAATGTGTACATAATGTGCATATGTCTGTCACTGTGCCTACTACATTGTATTTTGAATTGCAACAGTCTACCTGTATCTGTGTCTTTCCCTTGAGTTCTTTAAGGGCAGGAAATAGGTCTTTATCACATAGCAGTGTCTCACTCACAGTGGTACCCAGTTGTTGAATTATGTTTTCAGCTCAAGACAGTGCTGACCTTTGTCCAGTGAAATTAATCTGTCTGCTAATTAAGAGTTTACCTTCTTGTAGAAATCTTGCACTCTGGCGTTTTCTTGGTTGTTGACTACCAGTTTTTCAGATTTCTTTTCCTTAGATTAATTAATTCACACTTTTTTGAACTATAATTTACTTTGCTAGTTAGTTGGCTTTTTTAAACTTTAAAGATTAATTATTTCTTTGCTTTACTTAACGGTACAGTTTATATAATTCTTTCGTGTGCCTTATTCTTCTTTTGCTTTCGTTTCTGTAGAACCCATTGGCAGAGTAGATGGCCAGCCAAGTAGGTGGTTCCCTGTGTGGGTATCAAATGGAAGGGCTTATTAAATTGCAGATCCCTGTTCAAGGAATAACATTTTATTCATTTATTCAAGAAGTGGTTTTCGATTACCTACCGTATCCAAGCACGACGCCAATTGCTGGGGTTATACACGTGATTAATAGTCTCTGGGGAAGCGGCTGTGGCTCAATTGGTTGGGCTCCCGTTTACCATATGGGAGGCCCTGGTTCGATCCCCAGAGCCTCCTGGTGAAGGCAGGCTGGCCCGCGTGGTGCGGTGATCTGATGCAGCGGGATCACGCAACAAAGGGAGATAGGCAGACGCAGGGAAGCGCACAGCAGATGGACACAGGGAGCACTAGCAGCAAGGGGGCGATAAATAAATGAATAAGGGTAAATCTTTGAGATAGGCGGACGCAGGGAAGCGTACAGCAGATGGACACAGCGAGCACAAGCAGCAAGGGGGTGATAAATAAATGAATAAGGGTAAATCTTTAAAAAAAAAAAAAAAAAGTCTCTGTCCTCATGTAGCACATGTTCAGTGTGGGAGTCAGAGAGACCAAAAAATAACTTAGAATTTTGCCACTAATGATTGCTGATAAGAACTATAATGTAAATGTTTAGGAGTTGCTTTGGGAGCATGGGAAAGCTGTGCTAACTCTTCTTGGGCCATGGTCGGAAAGCCTCCTACAGAAGGTGACACTTGAACTAGGAACTTCCAAGTGTAGATAGGGATCTTCTTGGCAAAGGAAATAACATTTGCAAAGAAGAAAGAGAATACTAAAGAGGATGCTGCTTTATAAACTGTTTGTATATTAGTTTGAATTAGATCCAGAACCTTTCCATCCTAGACCAGTGGGTTGAACAAATGTTGGAATGGAAGGGAGAGAAAAGCACGAGGCCACTGAGAGCCTACAACAAGGGAGAAGTAATCAAGAACCCCTACTCCTACTTAACAGTTTTCTCTTCAATTAGACTTAGGTCTAAAGAAAGAAGCATGTCCCTGTACTCTAAGAGTTTAAAATTTAATTTTAAGCATACTTTAAAAATTAGATGTAACATTAGAACCGTTTCATTCTATCTCTATGATCATCAGCCAACAAGAGCAGGTTAGACTTACTGTGAATTACTTTTGTTGTCCAGGACGATACTTTGCATTTTATCATGATCAATATGGAAATGTTTACTGAGAAGATAGTTCAGAGCGGCCTAAAACCCCGTCAGTGTATTAAAAATGATAAAACAGTGAAGACTTGGTAAGGGAGATTTATTTCTTTATTAATTTGCAACTATTTTATAAATGCAGTGCTTATATTTTTCCCAGTGTACTCATTCTCATTCTTTTTTTCTCTATTATGAGATTTAAATGCTTTTATACTGGATAGATGCAGAAATTAAGACACAGATCTGGCTAAGGCTACATAGCAAAGGATTGGGCATCTAAAATAGCGGCTTAGATCTCCTGATGTTCTCCCCAAGTAGTCTTTCACTGGCTCCCACTATTAGGAGGTATCTGTATTTTCTATTCTTGGTTTAAAATTTTTGTGTAAGCTTTAGACTTTTTTTCTTATAAGGTAATACATAGTCCTTATTTAAAAATTCATAAAATATAGACAAGAAGAATGAAGAGAATGAAGATTATCTATATTCCTACTGCTCAAAGATCACTGCTTATATTTCAGTAGATCTATTTTCAGATTGTTTAAATGTATACATAGAGATATAGGGTTGTTTTTACAAAAAAATGGGATCAAACTATGCCTAATTTTTTAAGTTTTTCATCTCAAATATCATTTGTCAATAAATATCTGTTATAATTTTAGTTGCTGCATAGAATTGCATTGTATGAATGTATCATTTATTTCATTGACTCCCTCTGATGGACTTCTGGGTTGTTTCCAATTTTTGCTGCTATAAATAATGTGGTGTTGAAACCTTGATATATGCATCTTTTTATAGTTTTCTGATTTTTTCTGAAAAAAATTCCCAGAAATACAATTACTATGTCAAAAGGTATGCCTATTGTGGTCATTGTGTTAGTAAATTAAAATTTCATCCTCTCTGTTCCTTTTATGTACATTGTCACTTTGGACTACGTAAATGTTCTCTCTTCACCTCCACTTTGGCAAATTACATTCTCAGTGTGGTAGGGAAGAAGGGTTGTTGTACACCAGGGACTGGGCTGAGTGCTTTACATAATTTTTTCTTTAATCCTCACAACAATTCTAGGAAATAGAGTCACAAATGAAGCATACCAAAAGTAAGAATGAGAGTTTAGAGCTGAAAGTTAGATTTCTTCCCATGGGTGGCAGAAATCATTAAATATCATATACTAAAGTATAATAATAATAGTTACCATTTATTGATCACCTATTATGTGCCAATTGTCATACTAGATTCTTTACATATATTACTTTACTTAATTTTCCTAAAAAGTCTCCAAAGCCTGTGTACTTTCTGCAGTTCTCCCCTTCAGGCTTCAGTTTCATATCTATATGACCTCCCAGTTCATATGCATGTGTGTTTTTTGTTAGCTGGCTAGTTCTGAAGGGCAGAGACTTTAATAATAGTTTAATAAAATATTGAGCATTAATTAAGTAGGATGTTACTTTGGGCAAATGTGTCTGTAGACATGCTTTATGATATTGATGGTTATGGAAATCAAAGAAGACCTTTACAATTTATATTTATTAATCTTTTAATTTATAAATAAGCCCCTATTTGATTGAAAATGGCTGCTTGTGGGTTTTGTTTTGTTTTGTTTTGCAATTCTAGATATGAAGAAACCTTTAAGCCACCAGAGGGCAGTTGCAGTCTGCTTCCTATATCATCTTCATTATAAATCACCGCTGTCAAAGATACCTAGTGAAATGAGTTCCCAATTAAACCAGAAAAAGATACATTCTTATGCTCAATGAGCAATCTGAATAGAAACTGTCACTTGAACTTGATGGAGCATTATCTTGAAGCACTCATTTTGTCTATAAAAGCAAAGAATTCAGTAGGTAGTAATTTGCTGAAATTGTATTCTTTTACTTTTTCTTTTCCCAAGCATATGCTAAACTTTTAATTTATACTCTATAATGTATCACTTTTTTTTTGGCCAGATAATAAAATCAGTAGCCCTCAATATCAATAGAAATTGAAGAGAGACACAAGGTCACAATTTTTGGCTAGCAGCCTCCACTTCTTTACTGGCCTTTATTGGCACTAATAAAAAAATTGCAAAATTGATAGTTGAATCAGTTCAAATTCTTATTAAACAAGTAGTTTTGATGTAAACATGTAATTCTTTCCACAATGTTGGTTGTGGCCAGCTCTAGCTCTCATTGATTTGTGCTTCAGGAGCATCTAAGATATTAATTTATTTCACAAACATTTGTTGAGTACATTTGTGCTAGGCATTTGGTAAGAACTGGTATATAGATTTGAATAATAACTAATCTTTATATATTGCTTTATAGTTTATAGAACAATCTAGGCAACTACTGTCTTATTTGTTATTCAAACTTTATAAGTTTGAGATGGATTGGACAGATGATAATAGGTGTGGAGACAGGTTCAGAATGATTAAAGGACTTTGTTCATGGTGACAGGGCCAAAAAGTGACAGAGCAGGACTAAGAGAGGTCTTCTGACTCTGTATCCCATCCTTTCCCACAACACCATGCTGCCTTCCTAGAAAAGATAAGCTACTACTCTCCAGGTGGGCTTGAGGGGTATAATATTTCAAAGGGCACAAGGTTAGAAATAGATATATTATAGCCACTAGGTGGTTTTAATTTTTCAGTTTAATAAGGAACAGCAAATAAGTTTAAAAGTTTACCAGTACTACTGTTTTTTTGTGGGGGGGGGGTTTCCAAAAATTAAGGTAGATCCAGTATACAGCCAATTTTTTTTTAATGATTCTTTTTTAGTACTTGGTTGCCATGTTTACTAGGAATGTAATTCTTTCAAGACTTGAGTCCCTGTATATTTCCTTAAGGTATGATTTATGCAGTAATGACACATTAAAAAGAATGGGTCAATCATTTGAATGTCAAGCTCAAATAAGGATGTCCTTAACACAAAGGTCTCAGGTGTGCTTTTTATTTCTTGGGTAGTTTTTGGAACATAATAACCCGGGTAGAGTTCTGTCAAGTACCTACTGCATGTAAGTTGTATTTCTCTGTTTTCTTACCTACGTCCTTCAATAGATTAAGAGTTCTCCTAGGTATTACTATGAGTACTCTGTAAATATTTGTCCAGTGAGTATATGGGGGTGTGAGAAGTGGAAAGTAGATGATGTTGATTTTGGGTTTTCCTAGACCTGATCAGAGGACCTAAAATTGCAATCCCTATGATAATTTGTATTTTGACAAAAAGTAAGAAAATGGCGTCCCTAAGATTTAGTACTTTAAAAATTTCACCACATTAAATAAAACATTGTACATGAACTCCTACCCTAGTCTGAAATGGATAAAGTGTGGGATGTATCCAGGCAGAAGGGAGGTAAATAATATATGAATTAGCTTAGGAGCTTATAAGCAGAAAAAGTACTGCGTAATTAAAACAAGAATGCTGGTATAGTCCTTATCACATGTTGTTATTTGTTGGTTTGTCTCTTCTGTTCCTGGAATGTAGGTTTCATTTTTGTGTACCCAGTACCTAACATAGTGAGACTTAATAATGGTGCTTAATAAGTATTGTTGAGGGAAGCGGGAGTGGCTCAGTCGATAGAGCCCCCGTTTACCATATGGGAGGCCCCAGGTTCGCTTCCCGGGGCCTCCTTGTGAGGGCAGGCCGGCCCGCACAGCCTAGTGGGCTGATGCAGCAAGCCCTCACAACAGGAAGCGGGTGTGGCTCAACTGATAGAGCCCCCATTTACCATGTGTGAGGCCCCGGGTTCGCTTCCCGGGGCCTCCTTGTGAGGGC
>JAQZBX010076965.1:0-14352 GCA_029593785.1 Cabassous unicinctus | reverse complement strand
AAAAAAAAAAAAAATGACACATTGCACAGGAAGCCTGCTACCACGTTGACCCTCTTTATTGAGGAGGTTCCTTGCTAGGCATTTCAAATCAGATCAATTATATCTCGGTCAGTCAACTATCCTGGCATTATGCAGCTATCTGGTGACGTATCCAGACCCCAAATCTAAGCATTGCTGCTTTTCTTTCATCCAAAAGTGATTCCAGCCTACCTGCCAAATGGATTCTGGATCCAAATTTGAGATGCCTGGATGGAAGACCAAAATTGGAGAGAATGGAGGATGAAGCCCTTCCCTCTACCCATATAAGAAGGGAAAGTCAGACAAAAGGAAGATTTCCCATTTTATAAAGGGGTGAAAATAAGACATTAAGCTCTCACATTCCTTCATTGAGCCCCCTCCCACCTGATTCTGACTGTCCTGGGGTACTCCTCTTCCTCCACTATCCTTGCTTCTTTCAACCCTACCATGCCTTTTCTCCAGGAAATGAGGACATCTGACAAAATGAGTTAAGGGAGTGAAAAGAAAGTGAGCAGTTAAATCAAGACATATTTTAAGATGGAAAATTATCTAAATTTTATGAGAATCATGCTGATACATGTAACCCATGCTATGAATTATTTTACAACAGTATCCTGACAAAGAACTGCTTTCCAAACTACACAATCTCTTACAATTAAGAAAATCACTTTAATCAAACATGTTATTTTTACTGGAAGTCTTGTTTGTTTGGTTGGGATTTTATTTCTGTTTTGTTTTAAACTAGCAGTAGAAATTTAAAATGGAAGATGAAAGAAAGAATGGAACTAACTTTTCCTTAATGACTACTAAATACCTGGTACTGCCTCAAACAAGTGATGGGTAAACTGGGGCAGAGAGCTTAAATCTTTGCCACAGGCCACCCAGCTAGTAAATGGCAGAGTTGACAGACTCTGAACCAGGAGTTGTGACTACTATCCCATTCAGCATCACAGAAGAATTATGGCTGTCCCCAGAAAGAATCATAATTTTCTAGGCAGGGAGCCATTGCACTTGGTGAATATTTGTATTAAAGTTAAATAGAAAAGAAAAGGTCTTCTAAGAATTAAAACTGTGTAGGCTTGTTTCCAACATCTGCTAGAAAACTTCAGAACTACAATGAGAAACTTTCATAAGAATTCAAACTTTTCCCCTTTGCATGCTGGTTATAAAAATATATCCAGAAGCAAAACTACTAGTGTTGCTCTAAAAACTGACAGCTGTTTCTATATGCAGTTACATATCCATGTGCATAATAAAATATCACATGGGAAAAAGAATTACAATAAGCAGATACAAATTTTGTCAGAGTAAGAAAACATATCTCCTACCACCACAACCCTCAAAAGAAGAGATCACTCACATAATTTTATTCACTAAATCATTTCTGAATAGATAATTCAAGCTACGCATGCATTATATTCTGAAAAAATGATTCCTACTTTAGTCACCTTGAGAAACTTTAATTATATGGCTAACCGGGAAACCTTTGTTTAGATGGTTCATTAAAGTTACTTATTGCAAATGCAAAATAATTAATTAAACTGTTTTCCCCCTAATTTAATTCTTTCTGGATAAAATGGTACACCTGTTTAAGTATGCAAGATGCAGTTGTGGCATGGGATAATGGTGAAATGAAAAGCAATTTATCTGTGCATACAGGCTGGGTTACTCACAGTGCCACATAGATCAGGGGTTTCTGAACACATTTGTGCATCCACATAAACACCACCTACGTGCTAATAATCATCTAGAATACAACCCTTTGGAATACAATAATGAATACCAATTTGCAAGTTAATTACTTTGAAGGAAGATTGGCAGAGTGCTTTAGTAAAAGTCACTGTCATACATCTAAAATGCTGATTTCCACACGTTTCTCATTTTCATACCTGGACTCATTCTTCCCTTTGAATTCCCAGTGACAAAATATATATGACAAATATTTTAATTTAACCCTTCAGTCAAAATTTTGAGGTTCCAATATTAAGCCACACACTAAGGAAAGCTTCTAGAGGAACCAAAGATATCTCATTGCCTACAATGAGTTTCCAATCTGTAAGACTTGAGGAAAATACATCTAGAAAAATAAAAAGGTTTTTAAAAACTATGTCTCTATTGAGCAGAATAGAAAATGACCTAGTAAAATCCTTCCTTCTCAACCTAAAATGCTTTTCCTTTGTCTCAAATTAAACAGAGTTGTGTGAGTGTAAAAAGTCTTACCTCTGCCCAGATTTGGAATTATCCAATTCTTTTCTATAAGACCCTAAGGTATAAACCCAAAACACTTAAGATATTTGGGCTCCAGCTTTCTAGTCTTTTAATGGGACATGTGATTTCTACTTATCTTGCTAGGTTGTTGAGAAAGATTAATGAGGTATTTAAGCTGTCCATAAGAACTAAACAATAACTAGATAAACTAATAACAGATGACTATCTTTTCCTCCTGAGAGAGAATTTTAATGACAAACTATGGAACTTGACTCAATATTAATGAGAATGGCACAAGGCTTGATTTTTCCAAAGTGAATCGTGATTACATTTTACAAGTATAAAATACCTCAAATCCAGCTTTTTTGAAAACAAATTTTTAGCAGGCGTAAGATGTTTCATCAAGTTTTTAATCTACCCAGTGACAACAAAGAATTCAAAAAACACTTGAATTCTCAGATATCCTTCTTTTTAGTTTATGACAGAATGCTTGTTTCATCTATCATATGGAACTTGATCCAGGTTACTGGTTACTGTCCTGGTCACTAAACAGGAGGCTCCAAGTACTTCAAAAGCAGAAATTTCCCCAACTCTACGGAGATTTGGCCATGTATTTCCAGACATAGTGCTAGGAATGTGGTTAAATCTGAATAGGTGACAATCATCCAGATTATATCAAAGGCTGAGGCAGCATTAGGAAAGGGAGATCAGTAGACTTGGAGTTTGCAGACCTCGGATGTTGTCATGCATTCATTTATTCATTCAACATATCTTTACAAACACAGTCGTGTAATTAGAACTAGACACTAAGAAAGACCCGAATATGATTAGTATATTGGCAGTATATAAACCACAACATGCTTTTGACTATAAACACAATAGCCAATTAGATGAGAGAGATGCATTTATGGCTAAGGTCATCGAGAAGAGATCATATAGTATGTAACATGTGAATGGGGTCCTGAAAATCATTTTAGATTTTCGTAAGCACATACGGGGAGCGTAAAGGTTAGGGTTCTGAAGAGAGGAGTAACAACACAAGGCACAATAGTGGAAGAAAAGAGACCAATCAAGAAAAGAGATCAAATTAGCTAGGACAAAGAGTAGAGGCCAGATTTTTTTTTTAATCTTGACTTCTAAGCTAAGAAATTTGAATATTAGTGCATAAACAAGTTTTCATCAAAGAGTTTTCTGCAACAGGGTTTGGTATAGGCAAGAGCAGCATTATTTAAAAGGGCTTTTCAAGGAGATTCATTTGGTAGCAAATGCCTGATCCTTTGAGGCAGAATCAAGTTACTGTAGTAGAGCATCAAAAAATATTATGCTCTGAACTAGGGTGACACATCTGGAGAAATCTGCCAACTAAAAAAAAATCCTCCCTCATACCACATCCCCCTTCAACTACCATCTTATTTTCTGTTTTTCTTTATATAAAACTTGTAAGAGTTATCTATGTACATTACCTCCAATTCCTCTCCATCCCTTTCTCTCTTGAACCCTTTCCAATCATGCTTTCACCCCCAACACTCCAATAGGTCTGCTTTCCTTAAGATCACCCTCACTGGTTTCTAAATCCAGTGGTCAACTCTTAGTCCTCTTCATAATATGTCCTGTCTCCAGCATTTGAGTCAGTTGACCACTCTGTCAAACTTGAAATACTATTTTCCCTTGACTTTGATGACACCACCATCTCCTGGTACTCTCCTCCATCATGGGCTGCTCCTTCTTAGTCTCTTGCTAAATCTTCCTCATCTCACTAACCTCTAAGTGTTGATTGTTTCAGGGCTCAGTCCTAGAATTTCTCTGTTATGCTATCTCTTGGTGATTTCATCCAGTTTCATGGTTTTCATACATATGCTGACAACACTCAGATGTTTATGCCCAACCTGGACCTATCTCTTGAACCCCAAAAGCATATATCTAACTGCCCACTCAACATCTTCACTTGGATGTCTAATATTCATCTCACATGTCCAAAGCCAACTCTTGGTCTTCTTGCTGATACCTGCTCTTCCCACAGTCTTTCCCATCTCGGTAAATGGCAACTCTACACTTTAATTACTCATGCCAAAAATATTGACATCATCCTTGATTCCTTTCTCTCTTTCTCTTACTCCCAAATCCTATTTGCTCTACCCTCAAAAATATAACAGAATCTAACTACTTTGCACAACCTCCACTACTACAACATTGTTCCAAACCAAGATCACCCCTGCCTGGGTTTTTGCAATGGCCTCTTACTGATCTCTCTTGCTCCTAAGTGCTTCCACTCAACCCTCTCTACAGTTTATTGCCAAAATAGTAGTCAAAGTGATACTTTTAAAATTTTAAACATGTTACTTATCTATCCAAAACTGTCTAATAGATTTCCACATCACACAGTATGAAAGCATAAGTGCTAACAATTTCCCACCTCCAATCCATCATATTATGTCCCCAGCCTCATTTCCTACTTTTCTCATTCTCATTCCAGCCAAACTGGTCTCCATGCTGTCCTCAAACAGAGCAAACAATTCCAACCTCAGTCCCTTTTCACTTGCTGTTCTCTTCTCCTAGAACCCTCTTCCGTCAGAAAGAGAACTAAATCCCTTAACTCCTTCAGGTTTCTGCTGAAATGTTTTCTTCTCCATCAGGCCCTCTCCTCAGGCACTCCAATTTCCTGCTTTGTTTTTCTCCATAGTATTTATGATACCTGGCATACTATACATGTACTCATTTACTCATTTATGTCTGTCTCTTCTTCCCAGAAAGTAAGCTCCATTAGAGCATTAATTTCTGTTTTCTCCACTACCTAAAATAATATTTATAACTTAACAAATGCTTAATAAATATTTGTTGAATATTAATGAGTGAAAATAGAGATGGTAAGAGAGATACAGGGAAGAACAAATTAATAGCATTTGTCTTCTGGTTTGATTATGATTTGGGGTAAGCCCATTCCCCTGTAAAGATTTCAATTTTTTCATGTGTTAAGTAAGACGGTTGGACTAAATACATTCAAAAGTTTCCTCCAGCTCTGAAAGACCATGATTCTGTTGACGCCATGTTGCAACCAAAGAAACTAAGCATACAGAGATAATACAAAGAGATGGAAAAGTATCATCAAATTGATCTCTTGCCTCATAGCCATCCTATCCATATAACAAAGATTTCTTTGTGATCTTAACCCATTTGTGTTTTATAGAAATAGTAAACTAATAGCACTGATTTTTTTTTCACTGCCACAGAATGAGTACAACTGAGACCAATAAGAAATTTTCGTGCTCTCAGTTTTCCATTAAAAGCAAGCATAACCATCATTTAGTTTTTATTCTAGTTATCTGTTTTCTGCTATGTTGGCAGCTCTATTTCTGTGTGTTCTTCTTGTTTCATTGCCACCTAGTGGACTATCCAACAAATGTTGATAATATGGTCTACAATGCAGCAGGCTAGGTTTTATCTCCAAAAAATTTATTCTGACGGCATTTGAAATTATTTCAACCAAATCACAGCAAAGTGTCATAAAAATATTTTCTATGAACATATGTCACAAATATTACCATTCCTTTTTTATTAAGTTAATACTTCCAAATGAGAGAGCATTTGTAAAAAAGTTTTACTTGCCAAAAACAACTTAATATGCAAACTTGATAGTTTAGATAATATGCATAGTAGATGTTATTCATTCCCTCAATCACTAAAGATATAACAATCCTATAATACTTCTAAAATATCAGAAATAATATTAATCACAACCTCATAATTGATTTTTCCCATGCTATCTTCATGAAACTTGCATTTAATTATTTTCATATTTGCACGTTTGTTTGATTTACTTCTATGGACCAAAGAAAAGGACAGCTAGCTTCTCTTTCAACCGTTCTACCAGCTCTTTCTATTTGCTCTCACATTTTCTCTGATTTTAACAAAAATAAGCATAGAACAATACATTTGAAATACATTTTTAAAAGCATCTTATCTGCCTGATTAGTCAGGTTTAATGCTGATTTATTTGGAATATGGGTAGGTAAAAAGAAAAATGGTTAGAATCATATATTTGTAAAGCCACATAAACTTTTAACTTCCCTCAAACAAGCCCAAATACCTGGCCTACATCCCTGAAAAGGGAGAGAAGCTAACTTTGTTTTCTAATAGAGCTGTACCAAATAACTCTCCTAGGCAATCATACTGACAACAAACAATAAAGAACCTGTCATAAAATAACATGTTTTTATGGTATGCTGCCAGGAAACCGAGCTTTGCAGTAGGATAAATGGCACCATCCTAAAATATGGGCACAAAGGAAAATAGAAAATATGGAATTTATTACTTTAAAATCAAACTAACAATGTATTAGAGCAGTACACTGGGAAAAAATATAAAATGCTCTGAGCCCACTAAATAACCATGAATGATGAGTAGGTGTTTGGTTGTAGACCATATGAGCAGCTATATTGCAAGCCTTATGAAATTTGTCTCCTTTTCCAATTTAGAAAAGGAAAAGGGACGAAAGATAGGATAGGCAAGGGAAAATCACAAACAAGTACAATATAAACAAGTCATTTATATACTTTAGTGGTCCATCAAATGTTTCCTATTGTATTTTGGATTATACAGTTCCTAGGGATACTTTTGACATCTGATAATATCTTTGGAAAGGATGTTTTTCTTTTGATTTATTTACTAAAGAAAAGGTTGATCCTGAAGAAAGTAATCATTTAGTGTAGAGTGTCAAGGTTAGAATGAATCAAATTTCAAGAAGAAAAACTGAAAAATACACAATCCCTCATGGTTTTCATGCTATTGGCACATTTCATTTTAATTTAAATTTCCTTACATAGTAATATTGAATAATTGCTGCCTCCAGATTGAGAGAAGTGTGGCCAATCAGTATAGTTCTTCTATCTCTGAGAATATGTGGATATGAGTACCCATCACTCTCTCAATACACAACAAGAGTGTTGTGACAGAAGCAACTTCCACCTGTGTTCAAGGACAGGTAGTTATGGTTGCTCTTCAGTATTTACCAGTAACTTCAGATTTCAGCCAAATTGGTAAGAAGTCCCAGGTCATAGGCCATAAAATAAAATCAAGGGTGTAGAGAAAACTCAAGTGGACACTTAGACTTTGTCTGTGGGCTTGTGATAGCATTTGACTACGTTTAGTCTAGAAAAGTGAACAGCAATGTAGGGATAAAGATTGAAAAGGGAAGAATTAATAAATGTGGAGATCCTTATTTATTATGAAACCACATCGTCTCCTGGATAACTCTTATTCATCCTCAGGATTCTACTCAGACATCATCTCCATAGGAAACATCCTTGACCACCACTCTTGCCCTGCTCTGAGTGTAACGCCTTCTCATGTGCTTCCATGGCACCCAGCACTTTTCACCCTCACAGTCCTTATCTTGTTATATTGTGATTGTTTACTTATCTCACCTCCTCTAACCTCACCCCCACAATAGACTGCAAGCAGCTTGAAGACAAGCTCTGTGACTTAACTTTGTATATCCAGTAGATAGGCACTCAATGAATGCATGCTTACTAAGTGAATAAACAGGAAGGATTAATGGCTGATGACATGTATTATACAGTACAATCTTCCTTCTTTTTAAATTTTTTTGTTTGTCCTGCAAAGCCAAGCCTGAAAAAGCTATGCAAATCACAAATGTCTTCCAAAATAAGAAGGATAAGGCAAGATATGTGGTTATACTTATTTTTCTTTTTCTCAAAATAAAACTAGTTAGCACAGTATAAAATAAGGTCTATTAGAAATTTTACACCTACAACTCTTTCTTACAAGCCACACAACCTGTTTGAGGTCACTCCTTCAAGTAAGAAATGGAACCATTGCTTGCTATCCTATAAAATTGTTGCAAGGATTGAATAACTTAATGGGAATTAAGGCATTTTGAAAATTGTAAATTGCTATATTAGGGGTATTAAGATATTTAAAAAGCATAAATGGGCTTTTCTTACAGAGAGTTTTCTACTTTGTCTTATACAAGGTGCAACTTAAGGTCTAATTTTGGTGACAAGTTTGAGTTCTACATTCTCGCTTGTCAGTCTTTGGATGTAAGTAGGATTTCTGGGCCTATCACCTCCATCTATTTTGGTTATCATTGTTGATGCCACCACTGCTATCATCATCATCAGCTATAGAACTGCAATGGAGCTTTAACTTCAAATCTCTTTTGTGTTTCCTTGTGGGCGAGTCAGAATTCAGTCTGCTCAAGGAAGAAATTCCTAAATGCCTATTACGAATACTTTTAATATTGACTACTGTGTACTGACTTTGAAAAGCTCCTTGGTGGACCAGAAGTACATTGTAACATCAGCTGCCAGGTTCTTTGTTACATTCCTGCACATGGCAGAATAAAATAGAAGATAATTGGTTCTATACCTCCAATTTTTTTGTCCACTGTGATGTAAGACTAGATTTGGCAAAAAAAAAAAACCTACAATCAACTGTAACATTATTGTCTGGACTATAGTATAATGGAATAATCTGGAGATTTTGGTTTACCTTTCTGACAATCAAACAATTTAATCGCATCTTAGCATCCAGAATTCATAACTATAATGACTTAAAATGGTTTTCTAAGGCCAATCACTAATCAATCAAAAAATACTTGATTGGTATTCATCACAGTGTTGAGGTAGCTTAAGATCTTCTCCTCACCCATGGTCCAGAAATGACAAAGATAATGCAGAAGTTCAGTGTTGTCTGAAAACTTCTCCAGTGTTATTGCAAAGATCTTGCTGCACAGAATTTCAAGATGGCACTACAGTGGTCCCATTGGCTTTCAAACCCAGCCACTCGAGGTGTGATAAATCATTAGTTGAAGAAATACTTTCTCAAGTGTCTACAAGCCAAAGCAATAATGTGGCAGTTACAAATTGCTTCCTGTCCATCACAGAATATAGAAATTTCACACTATCCTTCACACTAATCACAATTCTTCCCTTGAAAACAAGTTATTTGAACAATTCCATTTCTAAGATGCCTGATAACCTTTTTTCCTTTGGAGAAGTAAGTGCACAGAAACAATTCAAAGTCATTGTATCACCCCTGCTACACTCCATGATGTATGTTTTGTGACTAGAATTCAAAGGCTGTATGTCAGACAGAGGGAGAGAGAGCGATGTTGGCATCAGTGGTTATTTACTGAACTCTAAATGCTTCAGTTTCCCCAGAAGTTTCCCCAGAACACTTTTTTCATTTTCATTCTTGCTGGTCAGATATCATATGGCTTACTAACCTCATCTCCCACCACTCCCCAGCTAGGATCCCTCACCCACACACACACAACACATATACTCACATTTTCACATCCACATATCACCTAAATCAGCCAGTCTCCAAATCTTTGAATGTGGCCTATTCCATACTCTTTTTTCCTCTTGTATGTCTCTTCCCTCAGATAGAATGCACTTTCTCCTTGTCTTTTGCCAATTCAAATCCTTCAATTCTGAGGTTCATTCTTCCCAAGAATCATGGCACTCTTGACTAACAGAATTCACCACTCGTCTCAACCTTTCTTCGAATGGTCTCATTAGTTATGCAAACACAGTGCCAGTATGGGCTTCTTTCTAAGTTGCCTCAGAAAGATTATAGGTGCTCCAGATGGGTATGTAGCATCTTCCAAGTAGACTTTAAGCTTCTCAAGCCCAGGAGTTACTATCTTAACTTCCTCTGATTCCCCATTCCATCTGGTACATTCTACACTCAAAATAGACACTGAGGTTTTTTAATAAGTGTTTGAATGAATGGGAAAAAATGAATAACTGTTCATTGTTTAAGACATTAAGCCGATTGTCAAAAATATCTGAGATATTCGTTTTTCGAAACTCAGGGTTTTGTTTTGCGTTTTTATCTACCATAATATATTTTTTTATACTCACCGGAACAGAAACTTGAGGATTGTCTACAAGTTTCCCCAGCACAGCAAAGCCATCAACATTAATTTGGCCTCTTGGCTTTATAGGTAAGGATTCAATCCTGTTGCAGTCAATAAAAAGAGTAACACTATTCCTTTCCACACCAATCATGAGCTTATGCCACTGGGAATCAAACAAGGAAGGCAAATTCGAAAAGGCAGCCGTTTGGAGACTTCCATCCAATCCTTTGTACGAAAATGCAACGGATTTTGTTTGTCCATTAATCTTCACTCCAACCTGCTCCTTCCCTGAGGAATCCTGAATCTGCCAAATGTTCCAGTTCTTTTCAAGTGTGCTCCCAGTCATCCGAAAAGTAGTTAAAAAGGAGTATTCTTCAGGCAGTCCACTGGGATACAAATGCCTAAGCAAAAATTTAAAACAGTAAATATAAATCTTGTTTTCTATACCCATAGGTACTTACCACATTCCCTTTTTATGCTATTTTAGATTCTAGACCTACAGAAAGGCTGCAGTGTGAAAAACTATGGGCTATTTGTTCTTTCACAACTGTTCATAAAGACTTCCATAGATGTTCAGTCATTTAAGTGCATTAAGGCTCCATCTTAAAATACATGTAAAAATCTTCATAGCTAAGGACGATTCCCAATGTGTATGATCCCAACAGTATTACTATTTATGCTACCCAAAGAGCTACTGTTCAGCAATTCCATGTCAGCCAAAAAACACATTCTTGCAAAGCTCTTGGCAACATTTCTTCTACAAGTGAAAGAGAAGATCATTTGGAATCCAAACCAGCTCTGCAAGTTTATGAAACCATTTAATTAAAGCAGTTTTAAATTTTTTTTATTTTAAATGTAATGTGTTAGGATTACTTTTTTATTTCCATCATTTGGGTATTCACCTCTTCATTTATATCCTAGACCCACTTTAGCATTGTGAGGATCATTAATTGTGCAGCCTTTAGAAGCTTCTTCACACTAAAGATGTTTGTCTTTCCAGAGATTTCAAAGTTTGATGTCAAAGTAGCAGCTACTTTCTGTCACTGCATGTGTGACAAGAGAAAGGTGGCTACTTCTTATTTCTCTCCTCCAACCCAGTTGTCCTCCAACCCACCATCTAATGCCGTGTCATTGCGTGAGTGTCCCTAAGGCATTTCCAGGCCATGTGAGATGGTAATCAGGAGCTGCCCAGCGACGTGAGTCTTCTGTTGGGGCCAAGCTGCTAAAACCTGAAAACTGAACTTTAAAAATCAAGGTCTATTAAATGCAAGCATCATCTCTCAAGGACTTGAAAGCTTTATCTTTCCACCTTCATACTTCTAAGGATTGAGAAATTCCTCAGCATGGAAGAAATGCGAGGAAAACTAAATGCCAATTTTGTCTGCTAAGTGATAAAATTTGAGATTTCTGAGAATAGTTATGACCAAGATCCAAAGTCCCAAATAATCTTCATGTCAAACTTCTATCATATATCCTTTCTTGTGAAGAGCAGAAGAAAGAAATGGAAGAAAAAGTAGCTAAATGGATGCTGATTTAACTTATTCTATAAACTAAAATGAATAACATATAAATGTATTGTATTGGCATATGTGTTGTTGCTACTTCCATTACAATATCTTGTTGGGCTCAGGAATTTCTAAACCAGAAAATTCCTTAGTTCCAAGGATGTTTTGCTAATAAATGAAACTACTCAACTTGCTAAGATTTTCTGTATTTACTTTGACTGTCTTTAACTTTATCATCTCTTTTAGCAAACAAATTTATATCTGCTTTTTTCTGCAAAAGTTTTTGCAACTTTTCAATAAAATGGGTCAACTATATCAACAAATTACATTGTTTTATTAATTCTATAAAAACAGAAATATGGAATCTTTCATCTGATCTTATGTTATGTTTCATCCATATATTTCTTTTGGCCATTCATTTCTAATATGATTTTGGCTTGTATTTATGGTAGTTAATGAATGCCTTTATCATTACCTATTTTTAAGCAGTCGCTGGTGATGTGTATTATCCTTATTGAAAAATTTTTGATTCAGTATCTTTTATATCTGTCCAGTATATAGGAGGTTTTAACATGTACACTTGAAAACATTACATGTGAAGCTAAAGAAGAAAAAATACAAACAAGAACTATTTACTAGCTTATTTTTCCAGAGTGGAGATGTCTACCACATCTCTTCAGATGTTTGGTTTTTATATAGCTTATGTTTATCAACTTTGCAAGTGACTTAAAAAGCCATATTTCCTTTGACTTTAGAGTCTTCAGAATTATACCTATTCCAGAATAACCTTTAGAGAAGAAACTAAGGTTCACTAATGACAACACAATATAATCCCTGATGTATTATTATAAAACCTTATGGGGGAGCGGATGTGGTTCAAGCTTTTGGGCACCCGCCTACCACATGGGAGGTCCCAGGTTTGGTTCCCAGTGCCTCACTGAGAAGTTGAGCAAGACAACGAGCTGACCCAACTGGCTGGCACAGCGAGCTGACACAACAAGAAGGAAAGGGGAAACACAATGAGAGACACAACAAAGCAGGGAGCAGAGGTGGCTCAAGCCATTGAGTGCCTCTTTCCCACATGGGAGGTCCCGAGTTCGGTTTCCAGTGCCTCCTAAAGAGAAGACAAGCAGACACAGAAAGCATACAATGAATGGACACAAAGAGAAGATGGTGAGCACAAACAATGAGAGGAGAAAGAGATAAATAAAATAAATCTTTTTAAAACCTTATGAAAGTTCATACATCTCATTTAACTGACCTCAATTAATTTGGGGCTGGGAGATAAGTTTTAAAAGTTTTACCCAAAGATGAAATTTGGTAAGAATCCATTTAAATTAAGAACAGATTTTTTAATATTCTTTTCAATTAATGACCTAGATTTAACCAGATGCTTAAAGAATTTATTTTCTTCTTTTGTCCAAAATAGTTATTGTTGATGTGGGAAGTTTTGGTAGAAGGAAGATAAATCCTAAAGCTTTATCTTCTTCTCTTCTTTTAAGTATTATTTTTCTAGACTTTTAAAAAACTGATATGTGTTACCTACATATTTTTTTACAGATGTTCTTAGTAGGGCTGTAGGATTTCATCAGTCTCTAGGAAAAAACCTTGCATATGTCTGCACTGATTCTAGAAGTCACCAAACATTGCTTAGGTGATTTTTTGCAAAGACATCATGAGGTTAATTGAGGAATTTCTCCCAATTTGTGCTTTATGAATCCTTTCCTGTTCAATGAGCAGAGATCATGTTGAAGGTAAGGTAAGACATGCTATCTCCATTTACCTCTAACTTGGTATTTACCTCAACCTTGGTTGGGGTTGCTAGAACACTTCATTTATAGACATATTGCTAAACCAAGGATAGTTGTCTTTCTCTTTTTCCATGCATATGAAGAAAATATATATACACAGATGTAATTAAGATGATATCCCATTCATTATGTATCATGCTTCCACTCCACAAGCAGCCATTCTACTCTGGTAGCCGGCTGCCCCAGTGGGCACCCAACACCCAGTGGAGAGAAGGAGCCCTGCCCTGCCTGCCATCCAGATAAGAACAGTTGCCCAGGGCAGGTGCTGGGAAATAGGGGCCATACTGAATCACATCACCAAGCTCCAGAATGACAAATGGGTTTCATTTGTGAGCCAACCCTGAGAAGTGATGGCTGCCTGAGGGCTATGTTAAGAAGGATTCTGAGGATGGACACTCTCAGTGGGAAAGAGTGGTGATTGCTACGTCTGCTGTGGATGCAAGAGGGAAAAAGGAGTCCTAGAGTCTTGTATGAGCCCCTCCCAGTTGGGCAGATAAAAAATTGGAGACAAAAGAGGGAGAGGACGTGCCCCAGGTCATACACAACCAAGCAAATCAGAATGCTATACCACTGTTAGTTTGGACATTGAGGGGATGAGAGACAGCTCTTTGGGCACCATGGGAAAGACAATATTGACAAAGAAATGACACTTTAAAAAATCTTTCAAACAAGACTAATAATATAGTATGCCAATATGGAAGGAGGTAAAAATTTTTAGTATTCAAATGAATAAAAGATTCATGTATATACGTAAGACTAAAAGTCTTCACATATCTAATTTATGGACCAATAAGTCCCATTGTCTTTTTGAATACCTGAAATTCTGTTCTTGCATATATACTAGGCACAACAATAAGTAAACTTGACAGTATACATAATCTTAAAGCAGCTGGGTCTATAAATGTTTTATTTCATTATATTACAATCT
>JAQZBX010076964.1:0-14354 GCA_029593785.1 Cabassous unicinctus | reverse complement strand
AAAAAAAAAAAAAAATCATATGGACTCACAAGGGGCTCTGAATAGCAAAAATCAATATTAAAAAAAGAACAAAGATGGAGGTCTCACACTTCCTGATTTCAAAACTTACTACAAAGCCACAGTAATCAAAATAGTGTGGCACCAACATAAAGACACATAGACCAATGGAATATAATTGAGAGTTACAATAAACCCACATATCTATGGTCAGCTGATTTTCAACAAGGGTGCCAAGTACATTAATTGGGGGAATAACAGTCTCTTCAATAAATGCTCTTAGGAATACCAAATTTCCACATGTGAAGGAATTGTGTTAGACTCCTACCTCACACCATATACAAAAATTAACTCTAAATGTAGCAAGGACATAAACACCATAAAACTCCTAGGAGAAAACATAAAGGGAAACCTTCAGAATGGATTTGACAATAATTTCTTAGATATGACACCTAAAGAAAAAAAAATAGATAAAATGGACTGCGTCAAAATTGAAAACTTGTACATCAAAGGACATTATCAAGAAAATGAAAAGACTACCTACAGAATGGGAGAAAATAATTGCTAACCATATATCTGATAAGGTTTAATATCCAGACTATGTAAAGAACTGCTACAACTCAACATTGAAAAGACAAACAACCCAATCAATAAATGGGTGAAAGACTTGAATAAACATTTCTCTAAAGAAGATATACAAATGGCCAATAAGCACATGAAAAGATGCTCAACATGATTGGTCATCAGGGAATGCAAATCAAAACCACAATGTGAGGGAAGCAGGTGTGGCTCAATCGATAGAGCCCCTGTTTACCATGTGGGAGGTCCTGGGTTCGCTTCCCAGGGCCTCCTTGTGAGAGCAGGCCGGCCCGCGTGGCACGGTGGGCTGATGCAGCAAGACCTCACAGCAAGGGGGAGATAAGCAGACACAGAAGAAACACACACAGCGAATGGACACGGCAGACACAAGCAGCAAGGGGGGGATAAATAAATAAATAAATAAATCTTAAAAAAAAAAAAACAACCCACAATGTGATAGCACTTCAGACGCATTAGGAGGGCTATTATTTAAAAGATAGAAAATAACAAGTGTTGGTGAAGATGTAAAGAAATTGGAACATTTTGTGGAAAACAGTTTGGTGGTTCCTCAGAAAGCTGAACATAGAATTACCATATGACCTGGCCATCCCATTTCTTGGTATACACCCAAAAGAATTGAAAGCAGCGACTCAAACAGATATTTGTACACCAATTATTATTCACGATAACCGTAACAGCAGTATTCACCATAACCATAAGGTGGAAGCAACTCAAGTGTCCATCAACAGATGGCAACAGATAAACAAAATGTGTACATCCATACAATGGAATACTATTCAGCTGTAAAGAGGAAAGAAGTTCTGATGCATGCTACAACATGGATGAACCTTGGAGACATCATGTTGAGTGAAAAAAGCCAGACACAAAAAGACAAATATTTTATGATCTCACTTATATGAAATACCTAGAATAAGTAAAGTCATAGAGAGATAGTAGATTAGAGTTTACCAAGGGTGAGGGGAATGGGGAGTTATGGCTTAATGGGTGCAGAGTCTCTGGTTGAGGTGTTGAAAAGTTGGGGTAATGGATGTTGGTGATGGTAGCACAATATGGTGAATGTAATTAATGCCTCTGAATTGTATACTTGAAAGTGGTTAAAATGGGATATTTGGGGTTGTATGTATGTTACTAAAATAAAAAGATTTAAAAAAAGAGTGGCCCCTCAGGTTTTTCTTCTTGTCCTGCCTTTCCAGAGCCAGAAGGCCTTTTCCCAGCCAAAAAGGAGTATAACTGACTGTACTTTTTCAGGATGTAGCCTTGGTTATTTATAGCCTTCGGCCTGAGAGCCAGCATCCCAACAACAAAGCGCCACAGATGCTCTGATAAGTGTCCTACTTCCAAAGCAGCCCCTTGCAAACCCCACACGAATCCACCCTGCCTTCTTGTCTGACTCCCCCAACTGTGTGTGCTTCTGTGCCCCTCTAGCCTTCCACAAGGCCGGACGGCAGAGGGAAGCAGTGCGGGTGCTGGAGCAGCTCACGCACAACGCCGTGGTGGAGAGCAGATTTAATGATGCGGCTTATTATTACTGGATGCTGTCCATGCAGTGCCTCGATATAGCTCAAGGTAAGGAAACATCAGCGAGGCCGCTCATTCTCCCCAGCCCCACTCTGGCACCAAGATAAACATCTAAGGAGCCGGGACGTTTTAATGAAAGCCCTGGGCTTGTTTATTGGGTGTTTTGTCCATAACCCTGTCTTGCAGCAGCAGAATCTGGTCATCGTCTTTTTCCAGTTTGCCCCTAAGCACTAAGGATGGTCTGAGGGCCGTGCTGAGGTTACGGCTGGGAGGTCCTGCCCTGAGTTTCTAATTCAGAGCATCTCTCTACCCTGCTACCCAGGAACTCGTAGCTGGACCTGGGCGAGCAGTGGTTTAGAAAAAAAAGTCAAATTAAGTGAGAAGATGAAAAAGAGATCACTTTACAATAACACACTCCAGATTCTCACTCATCCCAGGCAAAAAAATTGCTTCCATGTTGCTTTCTTTTACAAGACTACCCATGATGCACTGACGGAGTTTTGGATGAGTTGGGGAAGGGCAGATGTTTTTCTCCCCTGGACCAAGGCCAGCATGCCAGGAATAGGAAAAACATTGGAATCAGAGACAGCTAGGTGTCTTGCAACAAATCACACTTGCCACCGAAGCCCCTCCATCCCCAGCTATATTCTGGGAGAGAGCCTGCCCTGCTTCCTTACTAACGTTGCTCTCAGCACCCATTGGTAGAGTTTGAAACTATCCAGGCCAAGTGTCAGCTGGCATTTTCACCGTTCTGGCCAGTGGTTCCTGCTTTTGATAAGGAGCACAGAGGGCAGAGGCACAAGGGGAGCATAATAAAGCTGGCTCCTGCCCACCCTCCTCCCCACCAGGTTCCTCTGGCATCTCTGGGGCTAGTGATCCCCATCTTACTGCTGCAGCTGGTGCTCCCTGTGTGGAAAGATCCAGTAGGGCATGATGTGAGCCATGGGAGAGCAAGAGCAAAGTGTCCTCCAGCTCTTCCTGGTCATGTGCCTTGGGTGGCCAGCTCCAAACCAGAGCGTCCACACCCTACCTCCCTCGCCTGGGCTCTGTGTTGGGGAAAAACCCACATTGGCAACGAGGCCATCCCCCAGCCCTGCCACTTGTGGCCAGTCAGCAGCCACAGGCACGATTTGACACTTCTTCTCCCCTCTGCCCTTGCTCCCCTCCCGCTGCACACAGCAGATCCTGCCCAGAAGGATGCCATGCTTGGCAAGTTCCACCACTTCCAGCACCTGGCTGAGCTGTACCACGGCTACCACGCCATTCAGCGGTACACGGTAAGGTGGCCGGGAGATGGCATCCTGGGTGTCCCTGACGAGCTAGGGCACTGGGCCTGGTTTAAAGAGCAACAGACCTCTGAATAGAAAATAAACCCATGGGGTCATGATAAACTGTGGAGAAATCCTGGTCTCCTTTGGGGAGAAAAAGTTTGACATGCAGCAAGCTGTGGATTTCTGAACTAGCAATCTAAAGCGGGAATGGACCTAATTGCTTGGTTCAGGCAAAGATAACTCAGCAGACTCTGGATTAGCCAAAGGATGGTGTCTCTTTCCAAAATTGATCACAGTGGCAGGTCTGTGGGGACCCTCTTCTCTAGATGAACCAAAGGATCGAGTTCCCTTTCTGACCCTGCCAGTGACTTGCTGAGTGTCCTCGAGCAATTCACTTCCCTTCTCTGGCCCTCAGTTTCCTTCTTTATAAAACAAGAAGGTTGGCTTGATCTCCAGAGACCCAAATAATTCTCTTTAGTCCCTGATTCTTTTGATGATGCCATTTAAAATCTATCCTGTTGCAATGAGGAACAGGTGACAACAGCAGCCTCATCTGAACCCTCTTAGCCACTCAGCAGATGTTGAGGAAGTACCCCTTCATGAAAGGCCCTGTGCTGGAAAGCTGGAAGGATATATCCCACACAGCCAACCGTTACTGAGCACTTGCTACGTACTAGGCAACGTGCTAAGAGCTTTATTGTATCAACTCATTTAATCCGTTCAATAGGGCTGTGAGGTAGGTACTGCCATCCCCATTTTACAGGTGGGCAAACTGAGACACTAAACAGAGAGGCTGCACAGCCAATAGATGGCAGAGCCAGGACTTGAATCCAGACAGGCCTCTGGCCCCACATCCCAGCTCCGCCATGGCACCTCAGGCAAGTTGTCTGCCTTCTCTGCTTCAGTGTCTTTCACTATAAAATGGGGATGATAGCAGAGCCTACTCGATAGACTTGTGAATTTGAAAAGAGTTGGTATTTGGAAAGCACGGGAAGAGCACCTGGCACCTGGCACAGAGGGTCCCTCGACCAGTGTCACCTGCTGTTATTGCCAGCCCAGGCAGAGGCTCCAAATCAGCCTTCCTGCAGCCTGCACCCCTCCAGGCTGAGCAAGCAGCTCACAGCTCTTTGACCCTTCAAAGGTCCTGCCTTCCCTACTGGGCAGTTCTTGCCCCTGCATGCTCTTTACCTCTTGGGAAAGTCTGGCAAGGAGGATGGCTCTGACAGAATCTGCCTGGTCAGCCATCAGTCCTGCAGCCTGTCAGTCCCCTCCTCACACCCAGCATCAGGTGCTCACAGGGCCCTCATCTTCCCTGCCAGTCTTCTCTTTCCCTGAGATGAGACCCACTCAGGAGCTCCCGTCTCTACCAGGAGCTCACCTGGGGAGAAGCTACCAAAAGAAGGACTCCCAACTAGACTTAGCTCAGAAGTCAGGGCCCAGCTCTGTCTTGGTTTGCCTGAGTTTCTTCTGGCCTGGCTCTTTCTCTCCTTCCTCTTCTCCCTCCTCCTCAACACTTGGGGGCGCAGAGTGTGGGCCTCCTCTCCCTCATCCACCGAGCCTCTCCAGGACACACGTGGTGCCACGAGCGTGCCACCATCTCACACCACCTGGGCCATGGCCCTTCCATCCCAGCTGGTCACTCCTTCAACAAATCCTACTGTGTGACAGGCCCTGTGCTGAGACCTTGGGACCCAGTGGTGAACAAGACCCTATTCCTGCCCCTAAGACACTCCTAGTCTAGGGAGAAGGCCAAGGAAACAAGCTGTCACAGGACAGTTCCCTCAAGGGAAGACATTAGAGGACTGGGGGGGCACTTCTTGGCATAGGCGACCCCTAAACCAAGTAGAGGAAGATAAGCAAGAATGGGGCAGTGACGACGAGGAGGGAGGGCATTCCTGGCAATGGTCATAGTACGTGAAAAGGCCCAGAGGTGAGTGGTGTTTTAGGGTTTGGCATCTGGGTCCCACAGAGCAGCACAGACTTGGATAAGCCTGGAAAGGAACATGCTAGATCCTTCCTGAGATGTGTGACTGCTTTCCCAGAGGAGAGGTGCTAATCCTGGGGCTGCTCCTGTTCTCTCCAGGACATTTCTTAGCTTCCATGCTTAGTGCGATGTAACCAAAGGCAGGTTTGCATCTGGCTCTCACCCAGGGAAGGATGCGGGCTCAGGTTTTCTTGGGTTCTTGGAACCAACAGAGGCTACAGAAATGTAAGTGGGAACTAAAAAGAAAATGCTGGGACTTTGAGCTGAAGAAATCAGAGTAAAGTGAGTCCTTGTGGGTTTAAGGCAATTAGGGGCTAAGTGATGAGTGGGGTCTAGCTTCACTCCTAAAGAAATGTCTGTTTATGGCCATGCAAGTGCTTGCCAAGGAGAAGGGCAGCTGGCTTGCTCTAACCATTGCTATCAAAAGCTTTATTGGAAATTAGCAGTCTCCATTTACACAGAGTGCCAGAGTCCTTTAAAACCGAGTATTCTTAACCTTTAATGGCCCACCTCCCGATAGAAAGTTCCCAGTGGTCTTCTGTGCTGAGCTTCTGGTCACCTCTGGGTACTAAAGCTCTATTCATTCGACTAAAGTGGATTGAGTGCCGCTCCATGTTGGACCTGTGCCAGAGGCGGGAGACACGGGGACAAGCCATGGAGGAACTCCACAGGGGCGTGCTCGGTAGGCATCGGGCAGTTGCTGCTGGAGAGCAGGGAAGAACCATGAAGGGTTAAATGCCTCCATTTAAAGGTTTACTCCTATCGTGTGCATCCTCCTATATTGCATAAAAGATCTCTTTTGGAACTAATTGGAGACAACTTTGGCTCAAGAAAATGGAATCATTACCAGCCCTAGAGGCAGTGCAGCTCAGGAGAAAGGTGTTCTTAGACTTTGGAATCAGACCTGAGTTTGAGACCCCAGCTCTTCTCTGTTCTAACTGGGTGATTGGCAAATCATCTCTATAAGCCTCAGGTTCCTCCTCAGAACAGAGGATAAAAATGCATATCTCACAGGGTTGTGTTAAAAGACCAGATGACACAGTGGATGGAAAGCACCCAGCGCATAGTAGGTTCTCGATAAATGGAGCCACTCTTCTATTTTAGTAACTCAGAATTACTGGTTCTGCATTATGGCCTGGCTCAGCAGTGGCTTGAAGGAAGCATTCAATCCCTGTTGACTTTTCTCTCGCTGCAGGAGGAGCCGTTCAGTTTCCATCTTCCCGAAACCCTTTTCAACATCTCCAGGTTCCTGCTGCACAGCCTGACCAAGGACACCCCCTTGGGCATCTCTAAAGTGTATCCTTTTGCTACATCCATCCTCCATCCATCCCTCTTGTCTAATGGCCCCAAGAAGTTCCTTCCAGAGCACTTTCCTGGCAGAGCCTCCCCTCTCTCCAACAGCCCTTAGGGAAGAGAGAGAGCTTGCCCTCTGGCTGCTGGGTTGTGTAGCAGAGGCTCAACCAGGCAGGCCCAGGGGCCAGTGCCAAGAGAGGAGAAGCTCGGTTACAGGCCACTCTTGGCTGGGCCCAGCATTGAGTCTCTGGCCAAAACCCTGTCCCAAGTCCTCCCGGAATCCACAAACGAGGGTGTGACTGAAAATGTAGGAAGCACCAGGCCTTCAGGCAGGGTGGGGAGGGTGTACAGCCCAGATATGTGGAGCACCTGCTGTGTCCCAGGTACCAGGACAGACACAGGTGACAGAGCTGCTGCCAGGAGATGGGAGTGGGGTGTGTCACTGCCTAGGGACAGGTTAGTGGGACGTGTGCTATGATGCAGCCTGGGCTGGGGGCATGGTCAGGGAAGGCTGCCTTGAGGTAGTGACAGCATCCTGAAGGCTCAGGTAGCCATGGAAGGCGGTCAAGTGAGTGTCCAGGGGGAGCCCGAGCATATGGATAGGCATGGAGTCAAAGAGAGCGTGGTGTGTGGGAGAGCTGGGGCCAGGCTTGGGGTGGGGCATGGCTGCAGAGGGCAGCGGGATGGGAAACGGGAGGCTTGGATGGCCTCCCTGGCAGGTTTGCCTTTCCTTTCCTAGCAGCTGAGAACCCCTGAAGGGCTTTGAGCAGAGAAAGGGCATGAAGGGCATATACGGCCAGAAACTACTGGGAAATGACCTCTAAAGGTCTTGAGAGTCATAAAAGTTATAATTATTCCCTTTCTAGTTCTAAATAACATTGATCTCTTCAACCCCTCCCCAGCCCCTGCCCCTTCCTTTCTGTAAGGAAAACACCTCCTAGTAGAGAGCCCAGAGATGTTAATTGGTGAGAATTTGTTTCTCTCGAGGGTTCCAGGCACATGGTTTACTTTTCAGGAAAAATACCCTCCAGGTTGAGGGGCACCTTGGCTGACAGAGGCCCCTGCTGCCTGACGGTCAGTCTGCCCCAGAGGGGTCACCTGCGGGGCCTTGGCACCTGCACCCAACCTTGGCAGCAAGTTCTGTTCAGTTCAACAAAGCTTGAGTGAACCCCTGTGCTGGACCTGACCTTGGGCCCATTGCCTGACTTTGAGGAGCTCCCACTGGAGACACAGACAAGGAAGCTCTGCTCCATACAGCTGCTGACATCCAGGCTCCAGGGTGCCACGCAGGGCAGTGTGGGGAGCTGGAGAGTGAGGAGGAGGCCTGGGACTGGGGCCTCGGATACCAGGGAGAAGGGGGAAGGGCGTCAAGCAGGCTGGCGAGGCAGCAAGTGCAGGCACAACCAGAGGCTGAGGTGGCCTGAGAGCAGAGCACAGAGGCTTGTCAGCACCAGGCCGAGGAGCTCGGGGGAGGGCCCAGAGACCAGGTGAGCATGCCCCTCAGAAGTGGCCCAGGGACCCTTTGGTGAGGTACAGGCAGAGGGAAGTGCCTGTGTGCTCCCTGGGCGGTTGGGGTAGGCTCCACCCGGCAGAGCCAGCGCCCGAGGGCACTGGTGCCAGGCGTCCAAGGACTTGGCTGGAAGGCTCTGCCAAAGCTGGGAGAACCATTTGAGCCTGGTCAGGGCACACGATGAGCTGTCAGGAGACCCAGAGAACCTCAGCAAGGGTAAAATATTAATGGAAACTGCATTGTCTTTAGTGCTGGAAAAATCCCTGGGCCTTGATATCCAAGAAACTCACTTCCATCCCACAGATGTGCAAATGCATTCCTCGGGCTGCTGCCCCTGCCCTGCTGGCACCAGCGTGCACCTGGGGACCCTCCAAGGGTGGGCAGAGCCAGCTCTCGAGTCCGGCATGGCCCCTGCCATCCTTAACTCCCTGCCGGCAGGAACACACTTTTCACCCTGGCCAAGCAGAGCAAGGCCCTGGGCGCCTACAGGCTGGCCCGGCAGGCCTACGACAAGCTGCAGGGCCTGCACATCCCCGCCCGGTTCCAGAAGTCCATCGAGCTGGGCAGCCTGACCATCCGCTCCAAGCCTTTCCATGACAGTGAGGTGAGGGCCTGTTCCACTTGAAAGGTGGCTGCCCTGCTTGGCACTTCGTGCCACCCTTGCCTGAGCCACCCCCAGCCCTCTCTGCTCTCCACTTGGTCTCTGTGCTCCAGCTCGCATCCCCCTGCCTCTCTGGCCCCAGAGCCTGGCCCTCGCTTGCTTCTTGGCCCTTCCCCAGGCTCCTGTGTGCTGCTGCACCCACTCTGCTCTACCCCTTGCCTCCCTGTCTTCACCTCAGGCCTGGCCACAAGCCTCACCCTCGTCCTAGGAGCCCCTCTCCACCCCAGCCCCTTTCTGGAGCCAGGCTTTTGTTTTCCAACAAACCTGCCCCTCTGTCTCTGCAGCTTGGGGCTGTGCCCCATCCCTCTTCCCTACTCAATCAGCTGCTGCCTCTTTCATAACCCCCTCCTACAAGCCAAGACAGGAACCTGGCGTCAGACAGACCTGGGTTTCAATCCCAGCTCCCCCATTTCCTAGCCATGTCTGAATATTTATGAGCCTCAGTTTCTACCTCTGTCAAATGGGATATGCAGAACGGCTTTCCCACAGGTGCTTGTGAGGACACACGGGACAGCACAGGTCATGTGCTCAGGCCCAGTCCCTGGGTGGGCGAGGGGTTGGGACATGGTGGCTGCAGTGATTGTCATTCCCTGAGCATCTTCCTGTGAAGGAATGTCCCTCAGGACAGGGCCTCTGATGCCTCTGCAGCCCCTTAGCTTGCTTCCCCTAGCGCGGTCCAGGGTGAGGAGGGGGGTGGTGTGTGCCCACCTTGAGTTCCGCCCCCTGCTCACCCTGGATCGGCTTGTGGTTTCATAGGAGCTGGTGCCCTTGTGCTATCGCTGCTCCACCAACAACCCTCTGCTCAACAACCTGGGCAACGTCTGCATCAACTGCCGCCAGCCCTTCGTCTTCTCTGCCTCTTCCTATGGTGAGTCCTGGCGGACAGGATGGGGCATGCCCCGTGGTGAGGGGATGGCAGGTCTCACCTGCTGCTCCTCGGCCCCGTGACGCCGTGCACGGCCCTGAAGGCCTCTGAGGGTGCTCGTGTGTACACCGGGGACAGTGTGGCACCCGCCTCTCAGGGCCTGGCCCAGGGTTTTACATAAAGGCACTGCCCCGGGAACGGGGACGGGCATGCGCTTGGTGTGGGAGGCGGCCGTAGATGTGATGGAGGTTCCAAAGCACCTCCCCAGTAGCTGGGTAGAGGCTTCACCTCTTCCCTCAGGGGGACAGCTAAAGGTTGCCATCCACCTCTCCCTCCATACACACAGGGTCCCTCCAGATGGGCAGCCGGGGGGAGAACCCATGGCTGCCGATACTTTGGGAAAGGCTGCCTGGGTGGGGAAGGAAATCTGGAGCTACTCGCCACACACACATGCTGCCCCACGTCCCCACAAGACCACCACCCCCTCAGCCTCCTCCCCTTGACCCTCGCCCTCCAGAGGTGCTGCACCTGGTAGAGTTCTACCTGGAGGATGGGATCACTGACGAAGAAGCTGTCGCCCTCATCGACCTGGAGGCACCGAGACATAAGCGGGAGAGCAAATGGCAGGAGATCACAAGCAACAGTATCCTGTGCCCTGGGCTGGAGCCCTGCATGGGCCCGCTTTGGCCTGGGCCTGAGACTTGGTTGGGAGATTGGGCCAGAGGGGGGCAAGGAGGAGGGCAGGGGTCCAAGGCATTACAGGCCCCAGAAAGGTGGGAGAAACCCAAGTGGGAGCCAGAACTAGGCAGAGAGTGGCCGAGGAGGGGACCACGAGTGCCCACAGTCCCAGAGCAGTGGCCCGAGGACCAGAGGATGGTGCCTGGGTCCTTACCTGCGCTTCCTTCCCCTGAAAGCTTCCTGACCGCCCTGGCTATGCTTCTGGCCACATAGAGCTGAAAAGTGGCTAAAGCGGTGTACAATGCCTCTTTCAGTCAAGTTGGTTTTACATGTAAGCGACAGAAACCCCCACTCAGTGGATGGACGAATGAAAGGGATTTAAAAAGCCTCATGGTGGTTGTGGAGCCCCTTGGATTCAGGTGCTCGGGCAGCACTGCCAGGAGGCTCCGCAAGGTCCCATGGTCTGCTGCCCTGTGGGTGGCCTCATTCTCAGGCAGTGCCCTCCCGTCCCTACAACAGGGGCCGGGGGAGGGCCTCCAACAGTGGGACCCTGCTTCCCGTCAGCCTGGCAGCCCCAGCCGAAACACCAGCCCTCCTCCCCGGCGCCTCAGCACGCTCTGGTGTTTTGAGGCCCCGGAGATTGTCCAGGCCTGGGGCCTGGCCTCCTAGGCTGAAGGCAGAGAGGCTTTCCCGGGCCCGTGTTTCCAGACAGCAGTGTGCTCACGGGTTCCCCTGGGCACCTTAGCATGCAGCTTCTCACTCGGAAGGTCTGGGTGGGGCCTGAGATGCTGCTTTTCCAGCAAGCGCCCAGGTGCTGCCAATGCTACTGGTGCATGGCCCATGTTTTTTGTTGTTTTGTTTTTTGTTGTGTTTTTTAATACTTATTTTATTTAATTTATTGAAGTATATCACTCATACATAAACATACATAAAGAATAAGTGTATAGTAATAGTTGTGAACTTACAAAATAAACATACATAACATCACACAGGGACATCATAGCTCATCCTACCACCAATACCTTGCATTGTTGTGAAACATTTTTAATGATTAAAGAGTATCCACAAAATAGTACTACTAACCAAAGTATTTTCCCCCAACCCACCCTATTATTATTATTATTGGTATTATTTATCATTTTTACATGAACATAAATAAACAGTAAGTGTATAGTAAAAGTTGTGAACTTACCCCTGGATCCCATACATCAACCCACCACCAACACCTTGCACTGTTGTGAGACATTTGTTACAAATTAGAAAGAATATTGTCAAAATCTTACTACTAACTATAGTTCTTATCTTACATTTGGTGTTTTTTTTCCCCCAACCCACCCTATTATTTTTTTTTAAATATATTTTTATGACAAGTTGTAAACTTACAAAACAATCCTGCACATGTGCAGAATTCCCAAACAACACCCCTCTATCAACACACCACACCATGGTTGCATATTTATTATAGATTATGAGATAATATCATCAGATTATTACAGGTCCATAGCGTACATTTGACACACTTTTTCCATACTCCCCCCATTATCAACACAGCACATCTTTGGCATAGATGCAAGAATATTACATTACTACTGTTAACCACAGTCCATAGGTCACTCCAGTTGTATTTTTCCCATCCTTCTCCACATTCCCAGCACCCTGCAATACTGATGTACATCTGCTCTGGCTCACAAAGGACACTCTTGCATCTGTACCTTCAACCACAATTCTCATCCACCTCTGGGTTTACTGTGCTATTCAGTCCCTAGATTATTCTCTAGCCTTCTGTCAATTGGCATTTACATCCCTAGACTACTGCAAGGGTCACGTTTTATTTTTTTTAATATATATATTTTTTTATTTTTTGAAAGATACTTAGATTACATAAATGTTACACAGAAACATATAGAGATTCCATATGCCCTGCTTTCCACATCTTCCATACCCTCCCACATAAACATCCTTCATTAGTGTGGCACATTCATTGCAATTGATAAACGCATCCTGGGGCTTTGCCACTGAGCATGGACCATAGTGCACATTGTAGTCTACACTCTCTCCCACACAGTTCTGCAAGATATGGGAAGATATAAAATGGCCTATATCTGTCTTTGCAGTGTCATTCAGGACTATTCCTAAGTCCCGAAAAAGCTCCCATATTACACCTGTTTTTCCCTCTCCCTGCCCCCAGAGCCTCCAGTGGCCACTGCCTCCACATCAATGTTGTAATTTCTTCCATTGCTAGAATCACAATAAGTCTACAGTAGAATACCAGTAAGTCCACTCTAGTCCATAGTTCATTCCCCAATCCTGAGGATTCTGAAATGGTGACGCCCACGCCGCCTCTAATTGAGAAGGGGCTTCGATCATGGGCCACGTTTTAAGGAACAAAGGTGAGAGGAAAACCCAGAGAGTTGTTTGCTGAAGAAGGGAAACAAAAAGGCGTGTCTGCTGCACCAGCTCGCTGTGCCCCCCATTCAGATACGTAGGTGGGTTGTCGCTGTGTGCAGGTGGCCTTGCCAGATACCTGGCTCAGCCATCAGCTCCCATTGCCCTGGCTGCCTTCCCCAGGGGAGCCCCACCACCCCTGGCCTCACATCAGCTCCTACACTGCTGCCCTGGGAACTTGCAGCCACTAGTTGGGCCCAGCCTCTTGCCCGCTGCTGCGCCTCACACATGCCCTCAGAACACCCAGCAGCTGCCGAGGGCTTCCCCAAGAACTGCTAGGCTTGGCTGCTGGCTGTGGTTTCTGACAGGTTCCACCGTTTCTGCTCCTCACGCTGGCTGGCCAACAGGCCTTGTCTGCACAGTGCAAGCCTCACAGTCTGTGAGGCAGGTGGGTGAGGGGCCACAGGGGCCAGCAGAGCCCTTCTTCCTCCTCTCCCAGCCTGTGACCCTCCACGTGGCCAGGGACTTCCTCCCTCCTGGCCTGCTCCCTCCTTCATCCACCAGGAAACCTGTTCCACAGACCTGGCTGCTCTCCCTGCCCAGCCCTCCCTTCTTCCACGGAGCTGTAGGGGGATGGACACGTGAGGCCTGGACGGAGCTCCAGGACACAGAGGTCAGACTCTGGGGTGGGGGTGAGGGCCCTGTTTCCCACTTCTCCTCAGATTCCATCCTTGACCAGACTCCTCCAGATGCGCAGACCCTGAGGCTTGACGAGACCGTGGATGCCACGGGGGATGATGACCCATTCACGGCAAAGCTGAGCTTCGAGGTGAGCGCCTGAGGGATGGGCTGCTGAGGCGTGGCCTACCAGGAGGGTGGTCTTTGGTCCCTGCTCCTGTGCACATGAGGGATCCCAATTACTGGACATGGCCACGGAGGATTGGCCAGATCTTCCAGACGTGGCAGCCGGGAGGCAAGGCAGGGAGCGCTGGAGGAGCTGTGGTTGACCCGAGGCTGACCCAAGGCTGGGGAGCAGGTGTGCCAGTGGGTCCAAAGGGAAAGCCAGGAGGCAGCTCCCTGTTGGGACTGCCCGGGGAGGGTGGGGTGGCCCCGGCAGGGTGCCAGCAGGGAGGTTGCTGGGGTCGTGGCCCAGGGAAGCAGGTTGCCAGGGCTGAGCGCTGCCCCGTGTCCACCCTCTTCCCGCCCAGCAAGGCGGCTCAGAGTTCGTGCCGGTGGTAGTGAGCCGGTCAGTGCTGCGCTCCATGAGCCGCCGTGACGTCCTCATCAAGCGCTGGCCCCCGCCCCTGCAGTGGCAGTACTTCCGCTCGCTACTGCCTGATGCCTCCATCACCATGTGCCCCTCCTGCTTCCAGGTAGGTGCCCCCCACCACCACTCTGCGTGCAGGACCCAGTTTCTTTCTGCTTCCTTCCCGAGTGCCCCTTGGAGCCCGGGTATCTGAGAGGAGAGTCCAGAGACCTCTCGGGGCCAGGGCCACAGCTCCTTGTTGGGCAGGGCAGAGTCGAGCGTTTCCCCATCCCTACCCCCTCCCCTGCGTCCTGACGGACTTTCCCCCGTGGCCCTGCACTCTCTG
>JAQZBX010076962.1:0-14362 GCA_029593785.1 Cabassous unicinctus | reverse complement strand
CACAGAAGGGTTTCAACTATGGCAGGGAAGGATCATTGGTTTGGGGAATTAGTGATGCAGGATACATGGGAGGAAGTTCACCTGGGCATACATCTAAGCCATGAATTTCTTTTTAAAGAAGTTTTAGATTACAGAAAAAGTACATCAAATATAAAAGACTTTCCCATATACTCCAACACCTTTCCCTGTCACATTCTCCCCTATTAATACCATCTTCAATTAGAGTGGTATTTGGTTACAATTGATGAATGCATATTGAAGCATTGCTACCAGCCATGGCCTATAGTTTACATTATGGTTTGCACTTTGTACCTCAAAATTTTATGTTTGTTAAAATGTATAATGGCCTGTATCTTCCACTGCAATATCATGCAGAACAATTGCAATGTCCCAAAAATGTCATGTTACACATATTCTTCTGTCTCCGTCCACTCATAACCTCTGGAGACTACTATCTTTATATCAATATTACAAATTCTCCAATTACAAGAGTAATAGTAAGTCTACTATGGATGATAGTTGCATTTTCCCCTTACACTTGTTCCTTTCTCAATCTTGGGGCTTTTGTGATCATCATGCCTTTTCTGCTTCTGACTCAGAGGGGGATGAGATCCCCTAGGGGAGATGGATGTAAGTGTCTTGCTTTACGTTGTAGATACTCCCTCATATATTTTGGATGGACATTGCCCATCATCATTATCATTTTCTTTGTTGACTTGGGTTAGTCTGATGAACTGGAGATTAGGTGTTGTTTACAACTTTGCTGAGATTGTGGCTCAACTGGCTAATGAACAGACTGAAGATTTAAGTCTTTGGGACTTATATTTAATGGATACAGTGTTAATTATAGCTTCAAATAAATTGGGAAGAAGAACCATGCATAAGGAAATTTTAAATGAGTCTAACTCGGTTACATTAGAGAGATAGGTAAATATATAATCCAAGGTAAGGCCCACTAACAGGGTGCCAATTTCCTGGGGTTGTCTGCACTGCTGATAGTGTCCAGATGTCTTTAGAGCCCTCGGGAGCTCTTGAACTGCAAGTCAACTATTTGTAAATTCCTTAAATACCTTTGCATAAAAATGGTTTAGAGTTAAAAAAGTATTTGGTCACAGACTCTTATAAAATTTGGGCCAAAGTTACACATTTTCTTCTCTTCCTCTCTCTTCTTGTCTCTTCCCTTCTTTTGTCTAATCTTCTCTAATCTTCTTTCTTTCTTTTACTATTTTGCTCCAGAATGTATTATTATTATTTCACCAAGATATTGACCTTAGTAACAAAGCCTATCATTTCTGGACCTGAACCCATTTATATTTAATGATTTGGAAAATTGTCTGTAAATTCAGAAGTGATAAGGCACGTTATGGTAAAATCAGGGGAATGGGGAAAATTTAAGAGTTCTACTAAAGTAAAAGGGCACTCACTTGTAACTGTGCAAAATTTCATCATTTCTACTTCCCTCCACCTACTCCAGCACACAAAGTGCCACAGTTTCACCTCCACTTTTGCTACCATGGCTTCTTTTAAAGAAACTTATTTAAAAAATGAGACCCTTGATATGAAAGGATTATCAGATGCCCCAAAACACAGTCTAGGAATTCTTTCTTCCTGCTGAACAAGAGTAATCCCAAGCATTGATATAGAGCAAGAGGTCTAGATTAACACTCTTGGCAAGATGATAAGGCCAACAGATGTAGCTCAAGGGCACTTCCAATGAGTAATGATGAGCTTCTCTTGTAGGGTTCAGGACCTCTGAGCTATTGAATTTATTTGCCCAGGTCCTTCTGTCCTTGGAAGTATTTACACTGATCTGTGCCAATTCAATACCGTATCCTCAGGAAGCAATGAGAACTATAAAGTAATTAAAATACATCATATCAGAAACAAAGTTTTTCTCTTTTAATGAAAATATAAACTAAAGTTTTTTCTCAGTTCTTCTTAGTCAAATGACAAATTGAAAACCATTCAGATGGCACATTGGCTGATAATCTGGTGTGTTGAGTATCTCCTCTTAGCAGGAGGAGGTAGAAGGATTCAATGCAGAAATGACAGATTAGAAAATGTATTCATGGTCATTGGATCACGTGAGTCAAGGCCCCTGCACCTCATCTAGATGGCATACAGTGCTAAAACATACAGTACTTGCTCAATTCAGCCTTAATAGTCTGTTTCCAACCAGCTTAACTGTCAGGATATGAGATCATAAGGAGGTTTGATAAACATGGTAACATCAGAGTGTCTGAACACAAACAGACCCACAGAAGTCATTGTGCATTACAGCTCCATGTGCAATTTCCATGCAGTTCATCAGCTTGCTTTCCTGGATTATAGAAAAGTCAGAGCATTAGCAAGAAATTACAGAGGAAACACTCTTTTCCACTATTTCAATGATGCGAGTTTCTTGTTTTATTAAATTACAGGTATTTCTGGCTAAATTTTTTTAAAGGGTGTCCCAGGACCCAAGGCCTCTAAGGAAATGTCAAACAATGTAAGGGCAGTTTCCCAGGAGATAAGATCTTCCAGAGAATTAAGGGATGATAAGATGGAGCCTGTCTATACACAAATGAAATTGCATTGGCCACTTCATCAAGAAAGCAGGAGACGACCAACTGTTTGCCAGAGTCTTGTAGAGCAGGAAGCAGCATGTGGCTTTTACAGATGTCACCACACAGCAGTGCAAGTGCCCCAGCCACGACCCAAGCAAAGCACCAGCTAAACTACCAAGGAGCTGGATCCAGGGATGGCGAAGCCCTGTTTGTAGAGGTAGGAGCTGCAGAAGGGCAGGGAAGCAGAGGCCTGGGGCTCCTTCCTGAGCTCTCTAAAGACTCCAGGTCTGGAAGGAACCACACTCGCCTGCTCCCAGCCCCCTTGCCCAGCCCTGTATTGGCCCATGGGGAGGTCACTTCGATTGCAAGTACAGGGCGAAGGTGCAGCTGGCAGAGACCAGGAGGAGGTGAACAAGGGCCCAAGTTGTCGTCAGCAACCCCACCAGCCTAAATATATTTTTAATTTAAAGTAAAAGCTCTTCATTAGATCTATTACTTCTTTTTAGTTTTAGAGATTCTAAGTTCATATTAGAGCTTGTGAGTTGCCATAAAATTAGACTTTCGGTGATGTTATTTTTAACTTTTATTTCCATTGGATAATTCACCACTAACTACCCACACAATTTTCTCCTTGCCCACTGATTGCTTTGCATAGGCTGCTCCAGGACCAGGTCAGCTGCTCAGATTCTACAAAGGAGAACTGCGCAATGTGAACTGAGCAACACCATGCAGTCAAGTCCAGAAAGGTGGTCTCAAAGACTGAGGTCCTCATGTCCCTGTTCCTCTGGTTTCTGGTGAGAAATTGAAATGTGCCTCTGTGTCTTCTAAATAATATCCTTGAACAAGTGAGAAATGATTTTAAGATGCAGTGGACATAATGGCTATTTCCAAAATGGACCTAATTAAATACTATTATTTATTTAGAAATCATACTTTAATTGATGCATTTTAATATGTCTATGATAAACTGGTAGGAATGTGTGGTCATTGTCCATTATGACTGCAGGAGCCACTTGTGACATTGTGATGATCCAGTCTACAGTCTCCAGCCTCCATGACTGTGTCTCCAGGAGACCCCGTCACCATCAGTTGCAAATCCAGACAAAATATTATAGAGAGTATTTATTTGGGGTAGAAGCTTACAGTTAACAGGCAATGAAGCATAAGTTACTTCCTCACCAAAGTCTATTGCTACGTTTTGGGGCAGGATGGCTGCCAATGTCTGCCAAGAGTTCAGGTTTCTTGGGTTCCTCTCTTACTAGGCCTTTCTACAAAGCTAGCTGTAGAGTTTCAGGTGAAATTCTCTGTCTCTCTCCCTGGGGCTTCTGCCATGTCTAAGGAGCCAACTCTATTCTTCTGTGTTCTTCCCTGTGTGTTCACTTCCTGGGATCCAGCTAAAAATTCACAGTTCTGTCTTTTGCCATGTCTTTTATCTGTGAGTCCCCACTAAGGGGAGGGCACTCAATGCCCTACAGATGTGGCCCAATCAAAGCCGTAATCATAATTTAATTAAGTAAAAGGGAAACTTCAGACAGAACAGTTTATAAACATAATCCAATATGTATTTTTGGAATTCATAAACAATAGCAAACTGCTACACTATCCATCATTAAAAAATAATGCCGAACAATTCCAATGTTCTAAATAAGCCCTATGTTCCACTTAATGTTCCCTCCCCCTAAACTTGGAACCTATGGTAACCACTAAGTTTCAGGTTTTCAAGAATAAGGTTCATAGTTTCACATAATATTAAGGGCTTGAATGTGTTCATCTTGTCCTAAGGTGTCATCTTATTGGGTGGAGACTCACAAAATAAAAAGGAAAATACTAAACTCTCATCCTGGTGGGTCCTGTTAATCTTCCCAAATAGAGTAAGAATCTCGTGCATACATAAGTAGTGACTAATAAAAGAAAAGAGGTCATTGTGTTAAGCACTGATTTATTTTTTTAAAACTGTACATACCTTTGAAAAAGACAGAGAATTCTGATACTTTACAATCAGAATTTTTCTAAAGTAGGTGATGTAAATAAGGAAAAGGAGGAGAGGAAAGACATCTACCTTCACGCATGAAGGAAAATTTAAACTTCCTTTTTTTTGGATTTGCATTTACCTTGACAGGTGATTGCACCATTTATTTCATATTCTATTTTAATATGGTGGATTTTATAGCTGAACAGGAGGATCACTTTGGAGGAAAAATACCATCATCAAGTTTGCACATTAGCTCTCATCTGAAACACATTGGAGCAGGAGCCTGAGGATCTGGGATGGTGACACTAACTTGCAGCATTTCTTTGATTCTTGAAAGCTTAGAATCATAGCAATGTTCTATGGCTGCATTGTACTGTACAGTGCAATTCACCGGACAATCTCTCATTCAAGAGGAAAGCAAATGGCCTGCTCCTCTTTGCAGGAAAAACTGTAAAGGAATACTACTGAAAGCATGGAACATGGAGAAATTAAAAAGTTGGGGACATGGAAGGTTATGGAAGGCTCTAGCTGAGAAGGAATGATTTGATCAAACTCTTAATGTTGTGAGGCAATAACAGGGGACTGATCCAGAGATGTTGTGCAACTCATGAATAGGAAAAATAATGAAGCAAAAATAGAGTCTCTGTGTTAAGTAGAGAGGCTTGTGTTGCTTGCAGCATTTATGTCATATCCCATTTAATATGTTGCATCTATGTAAATAGGACATTCATGTAGTAGGAAAATTTCAAGTTCATAAAAAATCTGTCATAAGACCACAGTAGAACAGGAGTCTGTATATTTTTCAGCTTCTCATTAATTTATGCTTTTCTGACCGCAAACCCTAGATAAAAGGATCCATTTGTGAGGCTCAGATCAGCAGTGCTGTTCCAGAGTGTCTGTTGGCTGAGGTATGTTCCTGCAATGAACCAGTGAAGATGAAGGTGAAATTCTAAGAGCACAGGGTTAGGGTTGAAAATCTTGTAAGCTGGTCTTTCCTTAATTATATTTTTATAATTTGGGAAGAGGTTACATCTTGTCTTGGATTCTCTAACAACACTAAGTTGGAAAACAGTAATTACACTTAGCAACCATTTTACAGATGCTTAATTCAGACTATTTGGAAATAACACATGTAGAATATTTTCCAATATGCATCTCTGAGTCTAAAATGTTTTAGGACTGAATCCTCTCCTATGATGGCAGCAGTAGATGCCTTCATCCTCCAAAGTCTCATGACTGGCATGCAGCCTTGATGGTGCCATCAGGAGGTCCACTGTTAATCTGTGGTAGGAGTAGGATCACGTCTTTCTCTTTTGGTGATGTCCCAGACTGTGCTAATGCCATCTAAATTCCAGAACATTTTTATTCTCTTTCTCTTTTATCTATTTTTTTTCCCATAATAACTTAAATTTTTTTAAAAAAGATACTTAGAGTACATAAATGTTACACAAAAACTATAGTGATTCACAGATGCCCCACTCCCCACACCTCCCACACTCTCCATAAACATCCTTCCTTATTATGGCACATTCATTGCAGTTGATAAACACATCCTGGTGCATTAACATTAAGCATGGACCACAGTTCACATTGTAGTTTATACTCTTTCCACACAGTTTTGCATGTTATGTGATGATATAAAACAGCCTATATCTGTCCTTGCAGTATCATTCATGATGATTCCCCAGTCACAAAAAGCCCCCATATGACAACTGTTTTCCCTCTCTCTGACCCCAGAGCCACCAGTGGCCACTTCTCTACATCAATTTTGTAATTATTTCCATTGCTAGAATCACAATATGTCTATAGTAGAATAGCAGTAAGTCCACTCTAATCCATAGTTTTTTCCCCAATCCTGAGGATTCTGGGATGGTTATGTCCACTCCAACTCTAATTGAGAGAGGGCTTATATCCTATGGGGAATATGGATGGGACTATCTTGTTGCAGTTGCAGACTCTCAGTGTTCCTTGGGATGGTAGTTGTCCATCATCACCTTCTTTATAGCTGTCCTGGGTGAGTCCAATGAGCTGTAGAATAGGAGTTACAACTCCAGATATGGACATCCCAAAGACTTGAGTCTCTTGGAAGTATACCAACAAACTCCAGCATGTGTAGGGAGGACATAATTGAGTCCAACTTTGTCACTCTCAGGAGAACAAACTCCAAAGTAAGGCCCACTGGCATGGTACCAAACTCTGGAGCGATCTGCCCTGACCATAGAACCAGGGTGTCTGCAGATCCCTTAGGAGTCCCTCTGTTTGAAGTAGTATCCAATTGGGCACTCTATGAGATTCTGCTGAGATGTGCATGAGCGTTACCTCTGGGATGACCTCCCGACTCACTATGAAGCCTTTAGCTATAAAAACTCATTTGTCTTTACTTTTTCCCCCTATTATTTGAGGTCTTTTTCCAGTTGCATTGCTAGTTGGTGCTTGGTAATAATCCCTCAGTACCAGTAAGACTCATCCCCAGGAGTCTTGTCCCATAGTGGGACAAGGTATTACATTTATATGCCGAGTTTGCTTAGAGAGAGGCCACATTTGAGCAACAAGGAGGCTCTCAGGGGGCACCTCTTAGGCACCCCACAACAATAGGCTAAGTTTCAATTTCAAGAGCAAAGCCTCGTAAGTCTAGTAATCAATATCAAGGGCCCATCAGTGAATCATCCTCCTTCCCCACTTATTGCTACTGCACTTGGGGGAATGTTGCTCCTCCATTAGAGAATGTGGTGGAGTTCTCCAGGGTGGGAATACAATATTTTCTAGATTATCGTGTATCTCCACCCACTGTGACAATGTTCCATGAACATTTGAACTTTTTTATATGCCTTATATGTATGCCCAGGTGAACTTCCTCCCATGTATCCCCCATCATTGACCCCCCCCCCCACAGCAATGATCCTCCCCTGCCCCAGTTGTAACTCTTCTGTTATCCAAAGCTTCTTCAAGAATGTAGCCTTTAAAATAGTCAAATACAATTAATAGGAAAATGAAATAATGATAAGTTTAAATATAAAAAATAAAATACATAAAAATTTAAAAAACTAAAAATAATATAAAGTTAAGAGAATGGGATATTAACAAATAATGAAAAAATATTAAAAATTTGTTTTGACATTTTGCCTTTCATCACTGTAATATCTGGTGTCCTGTCTGTACAGTGGCACTTTCTTCCATTTATTCCCCAACATGTTACTATATTTCATTCTGTTTTCAAAGAAGTTATAGGTCACAGTAAAGTCACATACACTACACAGGGGTCTCTCACATACTCAACATGCTCCCCTTTTACTCCTTCATGTATTAACACATTTTTTTATGTGGATGGTGCCTTTGTAATAACTGGTCTACAAATAGTGAAACATAGCTACTAAACATGGTCAGTGGTTTACATTACAGTTTACAATTTAGACTGTAGACTTTTGTTAATGTTGATGATATTTAACATGGCCTGTGTCCATCATTGTAAGATCATGTAGAACACTTTCATTGTCCATTAAATACCACCTGTTCGATCTACACTATTCCTAACTCCCCTCCCCTCTAGGCCCCCTGGCTTCAATCCTTGAATGGCAAGATTGGTAGTTACATGCAACAACACTGAAGTCTTAACACCCTGTTTTGTCCTCTCCTATTGGGAACTGCCCACGCTCTTGAGAGACTCCTGCTTCTCTATTTGTGAACAAATTGGTTCTCCCGAGAATGGGAGACTAACTCTTTCCCCCTTATTGTGTTGGTCTCCAACCTTGTTGCAACACATTACAAGAAAATGATCACTCACACACTCTTAGAAACTTGCTCCAGTTCTGCCCTGTCCCAAATGCCCCCCGTCCAACACCCTAAATCAGTAACCATTCTTTGTCATATTGCCATCAAAGCATTCCCACCTTTATACTTTAAACCACATACTTGCAAATCCCCAGTGTATACTTGGTCCCTCTCCGAACCCTTCCCCAGTTCCCTGAACCTTCCAATCCACACTCCCCAATCTACCCTCCTGCACCACCCAACTCAATAATATCACTAGCCTCCTGTCATATCCCTTCAATACGCAACTAACACTTTCAGCTTACCATAGATTATTTCCATATGGGTGTTGGCTCACAACCTTCTTCTCCCTTTCTATCTCCAGTAAACCTATCTTCCAGACAATAGCTCTCTGATTCTACTCAGTTTGCTTAATTCATATCAGTGAGATCATGTACTGTTCATCCTTCACTGCCTGGCTTGTTTCACTCAACATAAGGTACTCAAGATTCATCCATGTTATCCCGTGTGTTAGCACTGTATTCTTTCTTACAGTTTAGTAATATAGGGCTTTCTATATTGTATGTATGTACTATATTTTCTTAATCCATTCTTCTGTTGATGGGCATTTGGGTTGATTCCACCTTTTGGCAATAGTGAATAATGCCACTCTTAACATTGGTGTGCATATATCTGTTCATGTCTTTGCTTTCAATTCTTCTGGGTATACACCCAGCAGTGGTATTGCTGAATCATTTGGCAGTTCTATAGGTGGATTTTTGAGGGACCGCCAAACTGTCCTACACAATGGCTGGACCATTCTACATTCCCACAGCAATGGATGAGTGTTCCCATTCCTCTACACCCCCTCCAACACTTATAGTGCACTGTTTTTTAATACCCACCAGTTTATTGGGTGTAAGATGATATCTCATTGCAGTTTTGATTTGCATTTCCCTAATAGCTAGCGAGGTTGAGCATCTTTTAATGCTCTTTTTAGCCATTTGAATTTTTTCTTTGGAGAAGTGTCTTTTCTGGTCAATTGCCCTTTTTTTAAATAGGTTGTTTGTTTTCTGATTTTTGACGTTTAGGATTTCTTTATATATGCTGGATTTTAGGCTCCTTTCAGATATATGGTTGCCAAATAGTTTCTCCTATTTTACTTTCTTGGAATGTGCAAAAGTTTTTAATTTTGAAGAGATCCCATTTATCTAGTTTTTCTTTTGCTGCTTGTGCTTTGAATATGAAGCTCATGAAACTATATCCTATTACAAGGTCTTGTCGATGCTTCCATACTTTATCTTCCAAAGTCTTTATGGTCTTGGCTTTTATATTTAGATATTTGATCCATCTTGAAATGATTTTTGTATAAGGTGTGAGTTGGTGTTCCTCTCTCATTCTTTTGGATATGGATATTCAATTCTCCAAGTACCATTTGTTGAAGTTGACATTCTATCCCAGTTGAGTGGGTTTGGTGTCCTTGTTGAATATCAGATGACTGTATATGTGAGGATATATATCACAACTCTCAATTTGGTTCCATTGGTCGGTATGCCTATCCTTGTTCCAGTACCATGCAGTTTTGACCACTGTAGCTTTGTAGTATGTTTTCAAGTGAGGTAGTGTGATACCTGCAATTTCATTTTTCTTTTTCAGTATGTCTTTGGTGATTCGGGGCTTCTTGCTCTTCCAGAGAAATTTCATAGTAAGTTTTTCCCATTCATTAAAAAATGCTGTGTTGAATTTCATTGGGATTACATTAAATCTGTAGATTAGTTCGGGGAGGTTAGACATCTTAATTATGTTTAATCATCTTATCCAAACAGGGAATATTCTTCCATTTATTAAAGTCTTCTTTTATTTCCTTTAACAATGTTCTGTAGTTGTCTGTATGTAAGTCCTTTACATCTTTAGTTAAATTCATTCCTAGGTATTTGATTCTTTTAGTTACTATTGTAAACGGTATATTCTTCTTGATTTCCTCCTCAGATTGCTCATTACTGGTGTACAGAAATGCTACTGACTTTTGAGCATTGATCTTTCAGCCTGTTACTTTACTGACCTCTTTTTTATGTTCTAGAATCTTTGTTTCAGATTTCTCAGGGCTTTCTATGTATAGGATCATTCCATCTACTATTTGAAATCAAACAGTCAAATTTTGATTTCTTCCTTTCCATCTTGGATGCGTTTTATATGTTTTGTTGATTGTTTTTTTTTTTTCTTTGCCTCTGTGCTTGAGCAATTACTTCTAACACAATGTTAAATAAGAGCAGTAATAGTGAGCATCCTTGTCTTGTTCCTGATCTTAGAGGGTAATCTTTTAGGAATTCACCCTTGAAGATGATGTTAGCTGTAAGTTTTTCGTATATACCCTTTATCATGGTCAGAAAGTTTCCTTCTTTTGCTAACTTTCCAGTGCTTTTATCAAAAAAGTGTGTTGCATTTTGTCAGATGCATTTTCCACATCTATAGAGATGATCATGTGAACTTTTTCTTTCAATTTGCTTATGTGGTGTATTACATTGATTGATTTTCTTATGTTGAGCCATCCTTGCATACCAGGGATGAAACCCACTTGGTCATGGTGTACAATTCATTTGATGTGTTGTAGAATGCAATTAGCATGTGTTTTGTTGAGGATTTTAACATCCAGGTTCATTAGAGATCGGTCTGTAATTTTCCATTTTTGTGGCAAATTTGTTTGGCTTTGATATTAGTGTAATGTTGGCATCATAGAATCAGTTAGGTAAGGTTCGTTCTCCTTCTATTTTCTGGAAGAGTTGAAGCAGGAATGGTGTTTGTTCTTTCAATAATGTTGCTAGAATTCAACTGTGAAGACGTCTGGTCCTGGGTTCTTCTTAGTTTTGAGGTTCTTGATGACTGAGTCTATCAATTTATTGTAATCATTCTCTTGAATTCATCAATTTCTTCTTTTGTCAATGTAGTCTCTTTCTGAGTTTCTAGTAATTCGTCCATTTTGTCTAAATTATCATTTCTGTTGACATGCAATTTTTGAAATTATACTCTTATGATACTCTTTATTTCTCTGGGGTCAGTGGTCATATCCCCTTCCTCATTTCTTATTTTGTGTATTTGCATCTGCTCTTTCTTTTTCTTTGTTAGTCTGGCTAAGGGTTTGTCAATTTTATTGATCTTAACCAGCTTTTGGTTTCCTTTATTTTTTCTAGTGATTTCTCATTTTCTATTTCATTTAGTTCTGCTCTAATCTTTGTTATTTCCTACTTTCTACTTCCTCTGGGGCTAGTTTGTTGTTGTTTTTCCAATTCCTCCAGGTGTGCAGTTAGGTCTTCACTTTTAGCTAATTCTTCTTTTTTCAAATATGCATTTATGGCTATGAATTTCCCTCTCACTACAGCTTTTGTCACATCCCATAGGTTTTGATATGTTGTGTTGTCAATTTTATTTGTTTCAAGGTAGTTACTGATTTCTTTTGAGATTTCCTCCTTGACCCACTGTTTGCCTAAGAGTGTTGTTTAACTTCCATATCTTTGGGCTTAATCTGTTTCTCTGGCCATTTTGATTTCCAATTTCATTCCATTGTGGTCAGAGAAATCAATATGTATAATTTCAGTCTTCCTGACTTCATTGAAAATTGTTCTTGGCCTAGCATGTGGTCTATCTTGGAGTATGATCCATGTGCACTTGAGAAGAATGTATATCCCCCTGTATTTGGGTGTAGTGTTATGAATATGTCTATTAGATCCAGTTCCTCTTATGTATTAATCAAAGTCTTTGTTTCTTTATTGATTCTTAGTCAAAATGTTCTGTCTAATGGTGATAATGGTGTATTATAGTTCCTCACTATATTTTTAGAGGCATCTATTTCTCCACTTAGTTTTTCCAGTGTTTCCTTCATGTATTTTGAAGTGCCCCTGTTAGGTGCATAAAAAGTTTAATATTGTCCTTTCTTCTTGAAAGAGTACCCCTTTCACTAATATATAGTGTCTGTCTTTGTCTCTTACAATAGTTTTGCATTTAAAGTCTTTTTGTCTGATATTAGTATAGCTACTCTTGCCCTTTTAAACTTGTTGTTGGCTTGTAAGATTGTTTTCACTCTCCATGGTTTCAGAAGAGAATTCAGCACTTAGTCTTATTGAACTTCCCATGTGTGTGATGGTTCACTTTTCTCTTCCTGCTTTCAGTATTTTCTCTTTGTGTTGACCATTGGAGAGTTTCACGAGTATATGTCTTCGAGTGGACCAGTTGGGATTTATACTGTTTGGGGCACACTGCACATCCTGGACTTGTACATCCATCTCCCTCAAGATGGTTGGGGAGTTTTCAAACATTATTTCCTCCATCAGTCCTTCTATCCCCTTTCCCTTCTCTTCTCCCTCTGAGATGCCTTTGATGTGTATGTTTGTGCATTTTTTTTTGTCATTAAAATCCTTAAGTTCCTGCTGGATTTTTTCAAACTTTTTGTCTATCTGTTCTACGAACTCTTTGATTTCAGATGTTCTGCCTACCACATCACTAATTACTTTCTCTGCCTGTTCAAATATACTGTTACGTGCTTCCAGTTTCCTTTTTCATTTCTTGGATTGTGCCATTCATCACCATAATATCTGTTATCTTTTTATGTATGTTTACAATTTCTTCAGTATGTTCTCCCAGTGTCTTCTTAATATCCTTATCTCTTCCTTCACTTCATTTAATTGGTCCATAATGTTTGTTTGAATAGCTTTGATTAGTTTTTTGATGTTCTGCATGTCTTCTTGGTTTGTTGTTTGTTCATTGGATTGGGCCATGTCTTCCTGTTTCTTTAGTATGGTTGTAATTTTTTGTTGCCATCTGGTCATCTTTTTATCTTGATGGGTTTATTCAGTTGATTAGCTTTTTTCTTTACTCTAGGGTTTTATTTCATTGCTGTTTTTGTGTGTGTGTTAAGCTTTCTCTTTGACACATTGTTCTTTTTATTCTATTTCATTTCTGTTTTCTATATTCCCTTGCAGGAAAAAATTAGGGCCAGAGGAAGAGAAAGATGTAAGAAAAGTGAAAGGATAATGGTAATAATAATAGTATTTTGTAGAAGAAGAACCATTTAAGACCTTGGAAAATGAATATTTAACTCATGTAAGCAGTGTAGAATAGTAGGAATAAAAAAGTGGGGCAACAACAGTGAAATCGGAAACCAAATAGAGAAAAATATAAAAATTACCTATAAAGGCCAGTATGATGAAGAGAGAGGGAAAGAGAAGAGAAGAGAGAAAAAGAGAAAAGGTTAATAAAAGAGAAAAGAGGATAGATGTGATAGAAATAAAACCCAGAAAAATTGCGGGTTATACAAAGACAGATGGAATGTAAGAACAACAACAGAAAGCAGAAGACAGAAAGATGAGGGAAGGAAAAGAGATAGTGATGTTATACATAATGGTATACAAAGAAAAGGAGAAATCAAGGTAGAGGAAACACAGTAAGCAAAAATAAAGCTAGCATCACCTTGAGGAATTTATTTCTTCATCCAGCTCCTTCCAGATTGATTCCCTGAAGCCTCCTACTCTGTGGGTTCCCAAAACAGCTCACTTTGGCAGGATCTTGCACCCACTCAGCAATTTTTTTATGAGAGTTCTGCCTATGTTCCTTTGGAAGAAATAAAATAAGACCAAGAAAAGGAAAGAGATAGGAAGACAGAAAGAATAATAGTAATGGTAATAGTAAGAAGTAGGAGAGAATACTTACAAGACTTACAAGACTTAGGAAATTGAAAGATTAACATGAGTAAGAAGCACAGAGGAAAAGGATTAGGAAAATGGAATAGAAAGAATAAAACAAGAAATAGAAGAGAGAAAAAAATATATATATAATGAATTAAAATGCTGGAATGGCAAGCAGAGGGGAAAAGAACAGACAAAAGAGAAAAAAATAGTAAAAAAGAGGAAATATACATAGAAAAAGGGGAAAAGTGAGAAGTACAAACAAGAAAAATTGGGGACCAAATAAAAGAGGTGGAATGAAAGAACAACAATGGAAAAGAAAAGATATAAAGATGAAGAAGTGAAAAGAAATAGCTTAGGTAGAATAGACCAGTAACCAAGAGTATAAAAGAAAATTAAACAATTAGAGAATGAAAGGAAAG